>CALNHX010010408.1:0-40533 GCA_940337035.1 Agriotes lineatus
GGCAGATTTTGGTATTAAAAGTAATTACTTTTTTTCTAAAGCACATGTTAAAGTGTGCTTTTATCAACTCAAAACAAAAGGTCAAGTTTTACTTTAACAGCAAGGGTAGATAAAGTAGCACTTTAACATCAAGGATAGATAATAGCTATTTATGCAACAAGTGCTAAAAGTCGACTTTTATGCGCGAGACATGAAAATTATGAAACGAAGCCGAAGGCTGAGTTTCATAACATGTCTCGCGCATAAACGACTTTTAGCACGCGTTGCATACAATATTTTATCTACGACCTTAATTTTACCGTTATTAATCCATAAATATCGATTTAAGAAAGGTTCGCATCTGCGACGCTGCATCATAATGAATAGTAGCCTACGCCGCTGGCGATTGTTTTGGCCACGCCCGTGCTGTCAAGGACAGGTACGAAATTTAATTATTTATACTCCACATATGACTGTATTCATTACATAACGCTTTAATTATTTCAAAAACGCTTTACCTGTAACGCAAGAAGCAACTAGAATAGCTTTAAAACTTCACTTGCAGTTCGAAATTGTAGTTTTGAACCTCCCTTCACTTTTAGCACATGTGCTAAAAGTAAACAGCTGATTTCTTTAAACACGGTAAACTATAAAACGTCACTTTTAGTGAAACAAGCTAGCGCTAAAAGGCCTACTTTTAGTAGTGGTCGTAGATAAAGTAATTTAATTTTCCAACTTTTGCTTAAATTAAATATGACAGCTTCGTATTATCGTAGCAACCCAATCTAGCTACTGACACTTTGAAATGTGATTGACTGTTCTTATTTTCTTTTGAAATTGTTAAAGTTCTTGCTATAGAAAAAAATATTGTATTATACACGACGATAAAGTTATTTCTATCCACTCTTGAATCATTAACGTCTCGACGTTAAACGATTCACTCGTGGATAAAATTTAACTTTATCGTCTTGTATAATAAATTACTATTAATACCAAAATCTGTCATTGAAGTTGACGGTTCTCTTACTGACACAAAAAGTGTATGTTGCTGTGCAACACTTAGTTCCTAGTATCAATAGTTATTTAACAAACAAGTGTGTTAATGAGAGCGATTAATAATTGAGATATTTCTCACACGTTAATTGTTGAGATTATTAACCACTGATTAACACACGAGTTAGTTACAATATTTTTGCGTTGATTGTATCTTATTAAATTGGAGAAAATTTTATTTTATTGCATGACAAAAATTTTACACTTAAAAGTTTTAACATTCATGGTATCTAGCTTTGATTTTCTATATTAAAATAGTTTATTAATAGAAAATTATTTATTAATAGGAGCCATTAATAAACAATATTAATGGTTATTTAACCAACAAGTGTGTTAATGAAGGCGATTAATAATCGAAACTGTTTAAAGCACGAATGAGCGATAGCGAGCGAGTGCCTTTAATAATTGAGACTTTAATCGCCCATTAACAAACGAGTTGATTACAAAATCTTTTTTTGTGGTGAAAAATTTGATTAATACAACTAACCTCCATGCAAAATATCATCAAAACATCAAAATCATAAAAACAGTTAATTAATGAAAAAGAGTGCATTAATCAAAAACAGTTTATTAATGGCATCTATTAATCTATCCTTTTTTAGGAAAAACAATTCATTAATATTGAAATTAACAAACGGTCAACGAAAAAAAAAATAAAAATCATGCATTAATAAGGGCTATTAATGAACGATTTTATATGTATTAACAAAACCCATAAATAAGCGATCAATGGAAATAGTTATTAACAACATAAGGCCTTTAGTAAGCATGTAACAAACGAGGATAAATTTGTGGTCGAGGCCGAGGCTAATAAATTTATCAGAGTTAGTTAGATGTGATAACGGCCGTATGTCGTTGAATATTTTTTATCTACAAAAATTGAAATTTTAGAGCAATTTAAATGAAAAAGTTAAATAGTATTAGTAACGGGTGTTAGAAAACTCGTCTTATCAGAGTCACCTATGGAAAAAAATTACGTTTGGCAATACCGAAATGTATTGTTGGTGACACTGTAACTCTATGTCAAATTCCATGTTAGTAGGTTAGGTTTTGCGTCAGTTTTGACATAGACTGATGCAAAACCTAAACTGCTAACTTCGAATTTGACATAGACTTACAGTGTCACCAACTATACATTTCAGTATTGCCAATGTTAAAATGTTACTGTTCTGTGATTTCTTAACGACCTAGGCTGTTAAATGTATAACAGCCATGGCTGTTATGGGGAACTTTTCAGTCAAGTTGAGTTCTGTTATTGACAAATAACACGTAGGTGTTATGAAATAGTTATTTATGTATCTAGGCCGAAAAACTGGCTTTTTATGGACGATGCCTGAAATTGCTGGCCGAGGCGACAGCCGAGGCAAGCAATCAGGCAAGGCCATAAAAAGCAGTTTTCATCCGAGGTGCATATTAAATTTTTCCGTCGACAGTCATAATTTAAAAAAAAATTAAAGTGGAGTCTGAATTATAAGAGTTGTTGAGGACGAAAAACGTTTGCGGACGAAAAGTGTTTATGAACGAAAAGCGTTTGCGGCTGTAAAGGGTTTGCAGACGAAAAATTAATGGTGTCCAAAAAAATGACAGTTTTCGTACGTAAATAATGCGTCCGTAAAATCACTTTATAGGTAGGTTGATGGAAAAAGTACTTTTACTTCCTAGGTTCTAAAAGTAACCTCCATTTGGTCGGCTGTGGATGTAGTTGTCATAATGATTTTTAAATGAGAAACGTCAAAAGTAATCAATCATCTCAAATTTTGAATATTTTGTACTTTTCTAGGTTGCAGAAAAAATAGTATGTATTATTTGGATTAAAAGTGACTCTGTTTGACTTGCAATTTGTGCGTTTGCTCGGCTACGTTGCGCTTCGCCTTACAAATGCAAACATAATTGCTCATCATTCAAAATGCCACTTTTAATCCTAATAAAACAATATATTATTGTCAGTTTTAGGCAATCAGATGATTATCATTTGACATTAGTGTGCAGAAAGTGTTCGCATAGGCATGCGGAAAGTGAGTATTTTCTATATCAAAGTAGGAAAAACAACTTTTACTTATTCATTTATAACGCACACAATATTTGCGGCTTCTTCTGAATGCCTTCCATCGTAGGTTGATGTTTAGTAGTACAATAAAGGACCTGTTTTTTTAGTTGCTCGGCTAGTGCTGCTTCCCAACCGTTTTTGTAATCAAATTGAGATAAAATTTCCAGAAATTATTGATTGGGTGAGCTTCACATTCTTTTCCATCCGCTCCCAATGTTTTTTTAGAATTTCTAGGGTATCTACTTACAAAATAAACAATTTTTGATGAGCACAGTAATGTATTTAATGAGAATATATGAGTCTGAATGGGTTTTACTATTGAAAGAAGGGGTGATATATTTTTTGGTTTTACTCGCTTCACTAGAAGGCTAACGTTTTAGTATGCTGGTGACTACAGCAGTAGTTGATCTTTCCATTATATTAACATGGCATTATCTGCATGGTACGTACTTCTGCGGACAAGTGGTATATTGATTTTCCACTTTCTCATAATTGAGAAATTTGGTGAGTTTTAATCAGAAACATGATGTATTTAGGGTTATTCAATTTTGAAGCTCACTATTTTAAATAAAATCATTTAGTTGGATGAATATAAATTGAACTTTGGACCTCAAAATTGAATAACGCTGTACAGTGTCAATTTTGGCACTCACCCTGCAGATTCTAATGCTGAATCATATTTAAAAAATAAAGATGATTATGACACCATCAAGATGAACTTATTATTGTGTTCTCACTGATAACATGTTTTCTACTGTTATTTTTATAAACAACTAATTGCAGTAAAGAGCCTCAAAATTGAATAGCCCTGTGTAGAAATGATTTGAATGCTATAACGGGGGTGTTAGTATGATCTTATTCTTATTAACGATTTGAGTAATTTTGGTTTGCAAGTATGGCAAAGTTTTGTGATGATAGTAGCAGTTTATTGTCCTTTGGTCCACTGGTAATACATGTCCAGCTGAAGTTACTTATGAACATAATAATAATAATAATATCTTGTGGCAGGACCCTGGTGTCAGAGTTTTCAGGTTATACAAGCACCTCTAACTGTCACCAAAATCATAACCGGGACCGATGGCTTGACATGCTCTCTGAGGCACGAGTGGCTGTGATTTTACTACCACTCTAGACTAACGTCATAAAAAAATGCAGTGCTTATTTTATAATTTTTTTGTAAATAATTGATTAACATTTGAAGTTTTCCGAATACCTTGACAACTATGATACTAAAACTTTCCAAGTCAAGCTAATTCTTTGGTATTGTATATTGAGTTAACAGTTTTTTAGTGAAATAATATTTTTAATAAAACGTGTAGTTACTTTTATAGTAAAAGAACAAAAACGGAAATATTAGAATAAAACCTCATTTATTAGTAACGACATTGCTGAAAATTTCAAAAATTACAGCCTCAGAGTAGGTCTCCATCACTAGGAGGTCGTCCTATCTGGATGGAGAAAGAAATTGCAGGACGTGTACGAATTCCCCATACATTTGTTCTACATAGCTACACTCGGCCAACTATATGTCAGTATTGTCGGAAGTTACTAAGAGGCCTCTTCAAACAGGGCATGCAGTGTAAGGATTGTAACTATAATACTCACAAAAAATGTATAGACAACATTCCAAAGGACTGTACTGGGGAATTGCCTAAAAACTTTAAAGGTTGATAAGCCATTCATTCTACTTATGCAACCCTGAAATGAGTTGTTTGTTAATTTTAGAAAGTTACGAGTATGCAGAGAGTACTACAAGTAGTGAAGGCCAACTTTGCAGTTTTCGTTTGTTAGAAGATGATAGTGACAACGAGGTGGATACTCAAGCTAATGGTGCTACTACATATATAGATGTGTTGCCAGTACGTGATGATGACAACGATTCCATTCCTTCCAGGTAAGTGGAATTCTGAAATATAGTCTGCTTTTGTGTTAACTATGTGTACACTCTCAATCAAAAGCAATATCAAACAAACGTTAGATGAACAACGCATTTAGCAGCCGACTTCTTAGAAAAGGGTTATACTTTCCGAGTTAAGTTCAGTACACTGTGGAGTAGGGTGGAGCGAAAAGAGATCTAAAATATTATTTTTCAGATATCGCTTCGCGCTAGTTAAAAATAGTTGCCTTTTATAGTTACTTAAATGTTGCCAAAAGCTGGACTTTGTAGAATCACATCTTGAGGTGCGCCAGGGGTGTTGAAATATATATTTACATTCATTCTCGGTTTTATGAAACCATCCCTGCTATCCCCACACACTGCTATCGATGCTTCAGTTACCAGTCTAACACACCTCTCTACTGCTTGTGTGTGTCAAGGAAATGTTATGACTTCTAATACAGTTTGCATGCCTGTCAATGTATAAGGCTCGTAAAGCTGTCAGCTTGAAAATTTATAGGTGGTGAACTTGCTTAGTAACATCAGTAATTATTGGTCGACGTAGGCGAGTGCTGAAGTGTTGAAGGTGTCAAAGTGTAAAAGTGGAATTAAAGTGATTCGAATAGTGCAAAAACCGTATAGTGGGAACAAATACTAAGGAAGGAACGGTGAGCGACGAATAAACAAGAAAAACAACTCGAGAAAACTCACAAAAGGGCGTAAAAGGATAAAAGAAGTGTGCTTGCCAGGTACTATAAAGACAATAACCGCGTGCAGTATGCAGTGACACCTCGTGCAATTAAAGGTGTCTTTCGTGTGTAGTGACACCTACAAAGCGGCAATAAAATATAATAAACTGGTGGTAAATGATGTGCAATATACACTAGACCAATAAAGTGAACTGGAGGTAGAGGAAATGGAAGAAAGTATAAATAGAAAGAGAAAAGAAAAAGACAGAACCCCGGAAGGAAGGAAGGAACAATAGCAACTAAATAAAACAGTTAAGCCGAAACACGCAAATGCAGACCTCAGCAATGAAACAGGACAATGAAAATGACACTGGAAAAAGAATAAGAACAGGCAGAACACAGAAAAAGAAGGATAAAATTAAGTGCGGTACATGGAATGTCAGAACACTGTTGGCCTCGGAAAAAATGAACGAAGTAGCAAAGAAAATTATGAGATATGGGATGGATATTACAGCAATACAAGAAATATGCTGGAAAGGACAAGGAACGATACAGAAAAAGGAATACAAAATTGGAAAGGAAGACTATGTGAAGGAGGTTTGCTGGAAAACATGCAATTCATGACAGCACTAACAATAACGGCAAAAGACTATGCCAACTAGCAGCAGCGACCGATCTTATAATGAGCAGCACAAAAAGGTGCACAAAGTCACATGAACGGCACCAGGAGGGCACAGTGAAAATCAGATACACCATATACTAATTTGAAGAAAGAGATGTAAGATCCTTTAGAGGGGCAAACTGAGATTCAGACCACTACCTGGTTCAAGTTATTGTTAAACAAAAGATAGCAAACGTAAATAACAAAAATACTAAAATAAACAAAAATTGGGATGTCCAAAGAATTACCACAACAAAGGACCACACCAGTAGGACCTCAATGGAAAAGATGAGAGAGAGAATTTAGAAGAAGAATGGGAAGCAATAAAAGCAAGTATCAGGAATGTGGCAGAAAGAGAAATCGGCTACAATACAAAGAAAGAGAAACGAGAGTGGTTTGATAAAGACACCAAAGATCAAATTAAAAAGAAAAACCAAGCAAGGATGAAATGGATAAATAAACAAACACTAGAAACAAGAGAAAACTACAGAGAAACCAGAAATAACATAGCAAAATTATGTAGAAGAAAAAAGCGTGAATGGACAAACAATAGACTAGAAGAGATCGAGCAGCTTGGCAGCCACAACAAGACGTGTAAATTATATCAAAAAATAAAAGAACACTCTTTGAAGAAATCACAACCAACTATACAAGGATGTAACAGCAAAGAAGGAGTATACCTGTACAAAAACGAAGATATACTACAAACATGGCAAGAGCACTTTAAGAACGCAATTGAAAACCAGGAAATGGAGGAAACGGTCAGCCAGGAAGAAGCGGAATTGGAAGAGGAAGAAATAGAATGCCCAACATATGAAGAAATGGATAAAATAATAGGCGATTATCAAAATGGGTTTTGACCAAACAGATCTACAATTGATGGTATACATATAATAAGACAACTACTAGAAGAAAGTAAAGAATTTGACGTCGAGCTACATTGCTATTCATAGATTTTCGTCAAGCATTTGACACAATCAAGAGAAGCAGAATGTATGTAAAGTTAAAACATCTAGGTGTATCATACAAAATAATAAAACTAATAAAAATGACTATGGAAGACTCTAATGCATATATAAAAACTAACGTAGGCCTAACGAACAGAGTAGATATTAGCACAGGAGTACGCCAAGAGGATGCGCTATCACCTAACGCTAGAAGCGATAATACGAAAAACCAAGACACAGGGATTAATAAACATTTATTTGACCCAGATGTGTGCATATGCAGACGATGTGGTGATCATTAGCAGGAGCAAAAAGGACTTATTACAAACATTTAAGAAATGGAGATAGCAGCGGAAAAGATTGGATGAGTAGTAAACAATGATAAAACGAATTACATGAGAAGGACAAATAAAGATTTACAGCGAACCAAAATACAAATAGCAGGATATGAATTTGAAGAAGTTGAGAAATGTACATATCTAGGATCACTGATAGATATCAATAACAACACAAACACAGAAATAACAAACAGAATACAAGCAGCACACAGATGCTACTACTCCAACAAACAAGTCTTGTTAAACAACATCTTAAGCATGAAGACAAAGCTGCGAATTTATAACAGTCTAGTACAACCAGTGATGACATACGGAGCAGAGACATGGAAAATGACAGAGAAAGATGAAGAACAACTTAGAGTAAACGAGAGGAAAATACTTAGACAAATAATGGGTCCAATCACAGACGAAAATGATCAAACAAGAAGCAGAATGAATCATGAGATATACAAGGAGACAAAGGGGGAAGATGTAGTAAAATTTATTAAGGCGCAAAGAATAGTGGTTTAGACATGTGTTCAGAATGGAGAAAAAGAGCACCAAGAGTAATAACTGAATGGAGTCCAGACAACAAGAGAAGAAGAGGAAGACCAGACCTTCGTTGGATGGACGACGTAACCAAGGACCTGCAAACCATGGGTATTGTAAACTGGAAGAAAAAAATACAATACAGAAGACAGTGGCGAAGAATAGTGGAAGAGACGAAAACAAACAACCTAATCTAACTTCGACACCTATACATGTGAAGGGAGGATCAATCGACCTCTCTTATAATCCCTATTAGGATTTCGAAAGCTTCGAAGAAGCAGGCTATAGTCCGCTAGGACTGGAAAGCCAACTATGATGATGATGATGAACTTGCGTATTCCACTGTCCTTTTTCCCATGTTGGATTTTCAGGAGATGACGGAAACTCAGTTCTCTAATCGTTTTACTATTGTCTGTTACCATTGATACTAAAATGTTATCTGGATGTCCGTAAAAAGCATTTCTTTGAATCACTGGATCAATTATTTTTTTAACGTGATGCTGAAAAACTCTTGACCATCTTTGCACGATAGATTAAATTTTATTTTAAACCATATTGGTGCATAAACTCGGTTAGAGTTTGCGGATTATTGGATACACTTTTTGTTGAAATATAAGAGTCTTCAAATCCTGTTTGCTGCTGTTAGCCAGCGAGCATGCGAGAGTTTGTCAGGGTCCCTTTGAGATAAGCTTTCGGAACATACTCCAGATGACACAGCGTGACACATATCCCATAAATACTTTTGGTCCGTACTTAAAACTCCAGGGTCAATATTAGGTAAGTTTTCACTTTCTATTATAGAAAAGTTCTCTAGAGGCAACTGCTCACATTTTTCTAGCAATTTTCCAATAGGTCCTGAAAATCCATAAGGTCCAGTTGTGTGGCCGTTTAAATGCTGCAATAAATGTCTTAGTGGTAGCTTGTTAGCGTGAAACAGGCAAATTAGCCATTGAAGAGGGAAGTCTTATCTTTCCGCCCATCAAAATCCAAGCCCTTCAAAACTTCTTTACTTATGTTTTGCAAATCACTTGCCTTTGGCTTTCTTGCACATCGCACTGTACTTCGGTCTGTGACTTTTAATGTGTCGCTAGAGGTGATAATTTTGAAATCTTCTAGTACAGCAGATGCAATAGCTGCTCCAGATCTGTCTGAAACTCCTGTTCGGTCCCATCTTTTGCTAAACTTGGAAGAGAAATCCTCATTTGTTGATCATTTTCTTCTTGTTTTGATGCTGATGGAAGCGGATTTGCATAATCATCAGTATTAGAAGACGAATTCGATGTAAACGTTACAGCTTGATGCGGTTCTAGTTCACATTTATCTGTGCTAGTTGCAACCGCAGCTGGTTTAGCTTGCGACGTTCTAGAAAACTCCTTCGCCTTTCTCTCTTATTTAAGATCTTACTTGTAGTAATTCCTACATAACCAATGGTAATTTTCCTGTCATTCTGTTGGTCTAATAAAAGTGGCCTTTGTTGTAAGAGAATTTTTATTTTACACTTGCACTCACACGATGACATGCCAAAAAGTGTTCGACTCGCAAGTACTTCGAAAGCTCTAATTTTGTTATTAAACGTTTCTGTATTTCTACTTTTTATAGGCTTAATTAGTTTCCGATATTTTTCATAAAGGGAATAGAAGCTTTATTCCAAATTTCTTCGAGTTTTTGGGTTAATAACTGAGATATTTCCGAAACAGACGGGTCTTTATTACTGGTAAGTTTCATCTAATACCTTATTCACAAGAAATGTTTCATAATTTCATTATAAGTAGGTAACATGATATTCCCAAGCTCTTTGGGGGCACCAAACACAATATGCAACGCAACTGAACCTCACAAACAGAACTGCAAGTCACTTGGAAGTAGTATAGTAAGGTGGCGCGTGTCTGGACGTGCGGTCTCTCCACCACACATCACATTAGTGAACAATGAGTCATTGAATTCGATATTCGCTTTAATAAACTGCATTACAAATCTGAATAAAGTTATTCAATTGGGGTTTCCCGTAAACTTTATAATAAATAAATAAATTAATTAATTAATTTTAAAGCACCCTGGGCACCTCAAAAACATATCTGAAAAAAATGAGCTTCTGCCATGCCATTTCTAGTCACAATAGACAGTTATTGAGCACTAGCCGTTTCATGATTTCTAAAAAAAAAAAGTGTTTGCTCCACCCTACTGTGGAGGTCAAAGTAGATCAATAGAATCTTAAAGCATAATTGTCTTCATGAATTATATATTTTTTTATAGTAGAACTTTTACACCGTTTTTTTTTTGTTTTACTGTTGGTTTATTTCAGTCTGATAACTGATTGTTTTAGTACTTCTTCATCACCTAGTGCCAATATTCCTTTACAACGAATTGTTCAGTCGGTAAAGCACACAAAGCGAAGAGGTTCAAAAATTTTAAAGGAAGGATGGCTGGTTCATTTTACAAACAAAGATAGTACGGTAAGTAAAACTCATTACAAATAAAAGCATTATGAATTTATGAAACTGGAAATATGTATACGAGGATAATTCTGAAGTGAATGTATTAATGTACATTGTAAAGTTTCTACTATTTCCTTTATTTTTATTGGAGTTCAATTCTACGGTTTCACCATAATGTGCTAGATGTGTATTCTTGCTGATATAATATTTTGCAAATTTCTATTTTTAAATGCTCAATTATGTCAGCAAGAAATAAATGAGTTTATACTAAATAAATTTGATATAAACGCAGAAATAGAGGAAGCATTTAAAGTAGGAAAGCAGGAACCTTAGCCGACAGTAGTAAAGTTTAGCCGCTTCAGTGATAAAATTGAGGTCCTCAAGCAGAAAAAGAAATTAATCTAACAGATATACCTGGACTGTGACTTGACTCTTGACGAACAAAAAATACAAGCAACAATTAGAAACGTGGCAAGAATGGGGAAAGGCAAGGGTAAGAAGACTAGAATAGGATATAGGAAGTTAGAAGTAGACGGCGTGAAATATGAATGGGCAGAGGATAATGGGGGTTGTTTGAAGAAGGTTTAAAACCCACAGCCAAACAACTAATCAAGCAGCAAAAGAATCGAAACACGGCAACAACTTTAGGCGAGGACACGGACATGAGAAAAAGCAAAAAAGAAAAAACAGAAACATGGAAACTAGCTACCTGGAATGTGTGGGGAATAAACGGGAAAGAACCAGAATTATGGGAGGAATTTAAAAAACTCGAATTAGATATTTTGACAGCCTCAGAGACAAAGAAGAAAGGACAAAGAGAAGAAATACTAGAGGAGGGACATATTTGGATCTACAGCGGAGTGGTGAAAGAAAAGAGAGCAGCAGCGGGAGTGGGATGTCTGATACATAAAAACTGGGCAGAAGATGTGATACTATGGAAGGCACACTCGGAAAGAATACTGACAGTAGAAATGAAGATAAACAGCTGTATTTTGACAATAATAGTAGTCTATGGTCCTGATGAAAACGAGAAGGCAGAAACTAAAAACACGTTTTGGGAACAGCTAAGTCTAATAACGGAGAATAGCCAAGGAAATATTTATGTGGCTGGTGATATGAATGGCAGGGTAGGAAAAGAAGATAACGGTACAGGAGTGATAGGCAAGTTCGGAGAGGGAAGAAGAAATAACAATGGTACTAGCCCCAAATAGTGTGGAGAGATCAATAATAGACAATATATTGATAGAAAAAGACAATAAACGGGAAGTAAAAGATGTAAGTCAGACTAAGTCCGGAGATATGTAGCGACCACTATTTATTAATAGCAAAAAGCAAAAAGAAAAAAGAGGAAAATAGAAGAGACAATAAAGAAATGATAGATAAGCGAGATTATGAAATATAAAAGTCTATAAGTTAAGGGAAGACGAAGTAGCCAGTAAGTATAGAGAATTAATAGAGAACAAAATTGAGAGAGCAGAAATTAGAGATAGTAAAGCAGAGGAATTATGGGCATTATTACGAGAGATGCAAACATGTGGTACCTTGAAACAAAACAAAAAGAGTAAGCAAACGGCATGGTGGAATCAATAGCTAAAACAGGAAATAAATATGAAAAAGAAAAGATGGAAAGAATTTACGAGTAACAGAACAGAAGCTAGATATGTAGCATATAAAGAACAGAGAAATATAGTAAAAACCATGGTGAGAGAAAGCAAAGAAAGGACCTGGATAAAATTTTGAGAAAAAATGGAACTGAACAGTAAAGAGAACCAGAAATTATTTTATAAAATTCTAAAAAACTGCAGAAATGGTAAAACCAGTCAAAGCATAACTATTAAGAACAAAGAGGGAAAACTAATAACGGAAGAACAACTAATAATAGAAAGATGGAAACAATACTTCCAAGAACTGTTAGGCAGCGATCAAGAAGTGAAAGAAGAGAGAGAAGAGAAAGTAGATAAAATTACGATAGAAGAGGTAAAAAAGGCTATGCAGGAACTGAAAAACAGCAAGGCGCCAGGGCACGATAGAATAACGGCAGAAATGCTTACGAATATGGGACGAAAAGGAATAGAACTATTTACTAGAATATGTAACAAAGTTTGGAAAGAAAGAGAAATACCGAAGGATTGCCAAATAGGAGTAATAGTTCCCATACATAAAAAAGGAGACACAAGAGAATGCAGTAACTATTGAGGGATAACATTACTGAGTACGGCACTAAAAACCTATGAAAGGATACTTGTAGAAAAGTTAAAAGAACACACAGAGAAAACACTAGAAGAAGCTCAAAGTGGGTTTAGAAAGGGCAGAAGCGTGTATGACCATATATTTACATTCTTTGCATTCATTGATCTAGAGAAGGCCTTTGACCGAGTCAATCGAAAAATACTATGGGAAAGCATGTTGGAACGAGCAATAAAAAGTATATACAAAAACAACACAAACTATGTGGCCACAAAAAACAGAAGATCAAGAGAGTTCCAAACAAAGGAAGGACTATGACATGGGGGTGTACTTAGCCCCACACTTTTTAATATATATATGGATGAAATAACAAAGGCCTGGAAACCAAACCTAGAAAAACTGATTGTAGGATATAATCGACTACAACCTGTAGAAGTTTCAGAATGTGCATTTGCAGATGATGTGGTCATTACAGCGGGAAGTGAGAGAGGACTACAAAAGAACTTGAACATATGGAATGACATGTTTAGACAATACGAATGAAAATAAACATACAAAAAACCAAAGTAATGATGACACCTAACCAAGAAGAAGAAATGAACATACAAATAGTACGGGAAAAAAATCGAGCAAGTGTCACATTTTAAATACCTGGGGACTATTATACAGGGAAACAGAAACGAAGAATTGGACATAAATGAAAGAATTGAGAAAACAACAAAGACAAGGCTTTATTAAGAAAAATTAAATAACAAAGAAGACAAATATTAACATACGGCGCAGAAACATGGATACTGCCAAGACAAATGAAAAGCAAAATTCAAGCAATTGAAATGAAATATCTCAGAGCAGTAAAGCAAATAACAAGAAAGGATAGAATAAGAAATGTAATAGTAAGACAAGATCTTCAAATCAACTCGATGCTAAACTATATTGAAGGAAAACAAATGAGCTGGTGGGGACACCTACAACGAATGGAGGAAAAAAGGACTGTAAGACGAATATGGGAAGCTAGGACAAATAAAAAAGGGGTAGAAGAAGGCCAAATGAAACGTGGGATGACGTAATCGCAAAACAAATACAGAGTAGAGGAAGTACAGTGAGGGAAGCAAGGCGATTAGCACTAGATAAGAAACAGTGGAAAGTGTAAGAAAAAAACAGTATAAAATAGAGTGTACTTATGTTAACGAATCTCCTCACACCGAAATGTATAAGGGGTATTGATTAATATATAATATATATATTATGTCTTAATGGGTTAATTGTTTTAAATTGGATTTTGGTCAATATTAAAGTTCATAGTAATAAGAACTAGTTAAGTCGAATTAAATATCAAGAAATAATTAAATTTGATGCATGTCAATTGAATGTATTGTTGAAACGTGCATTTATATGAGGCTGGGGTTCAACTGAAACACTTTTATATCCATTTTTAAATGCTGAAGGGTTTAAACCTTGCAAATCTTTGTTTGCTATTTAAAAGCTGCAGTAGCTGAGTAACAAAAACTTTAGAGATGCACAAAAGACATTTCACGTATGATAACAGTTGGACAAGTAGAAGAAATCGTGGGGAAAGATCATGCCTCTATAGTAAAGCACAACACTACATGCCGTGTTAAACCGGTGAACATACCAAGGCATTTACCAACGGTTTACTATTTTCAGGTTTTTGTCAACAAACTTCTCATTATTTTTAATAGGGATATTATCACACAAAACAATTACTTATTATGCCTATTGGTTGTGTTTTTTAAAACTATGAACACAGGTATATTTCATTTAATAATGAAGAGGTTTTATTACTGCCTTTCTGAATGAGCCCAAACAAGTGTTTAAAGATACCCTTTGAAGTCGATTGTCCGAGGTCATCACACAATGCAAGTTCGGGTGGCATTCGTGGCAGGAAGATCCGCGTGCATGTCACACTAACATGCGAAATTTTAAATGAGGAATGCCACGTGAGTTACAGCTAGTAGGTTTATAATTAAAAGACTTTAGTGGGAAGTACTGCAATGTTCTCCCTACAGCCTGATTATCACGTTGTGACTTTCACGTCTTTGGTCCCTTGAAGCATGCACTGAAAGAACATTGTTTTAACCATTCAGCATACTCCTTGGCGGTGAGGACCACCTGAAATGAAGTTTTTCTTTGATACTTAAAATTCAGATAAGACGTCTCACATGCCTTAGTGTTATTATAAATTATTTGCCCTGTTATTCACCTAGTTAACGCATTACACATGAAACTCTTAATATACCTCAACTCGTTTCCAGGAAGTGTCAATACCTGCCAAAACAGGAAGCTGGCCCTCCTTTCGTAGTATTCTCAGGGCTGAAAATAACTTCAAACAATATGCACAAGAAAACCAATTTGATCGCTCAAATAAAGATTTATTTTCACTAAAAGACAGAATGAATAAGCTTTAGCATGCATTAACCTATAATAATAATAATGGTGAGGCACGAACACCCCATGAAGAAGCTTGGCCTGCAAGGCGGAAGGTCAGAGCTTCCGTATCCTCGCATTATTACCACTTGTTCTTTCGAACGCAGGTCCCCAATTATTTAAAGCGACTGGGTAGGCCGCCCGCCAGGCATCGATCTGGGATTTGAACTCCAGACTTCCGCGTCGCAGTCCAAAGCTCTAACCACCGAGCCACGCTTGCGCATATTAACCTATAATACAATCCTAATAATCAAAGATTAAAACGCAAAAATAGGAAAAGGGAACGAAATACAAGCAATAGCTGAAAATGAGAACCTCCATCAAAATCTAACGACAATGGTGATCGCCTAGTAAATTTTGCTGCAAGAAATAACTTTGTAATCAAAATTACAATGAAAAAATCTGGTGTGATACACGCACACAACTTCCTTTTACAGTGATCTTATAATTAGCCAAAAATTTGATTTTTAATTTTTAAGCATTTGTCAAAAATTTTCAAAAATTACAAATTCTACAAAAACGGTCCAAAATAGAGCGTTAGTTCAAGAGACAAATTTTACCTAAAATTTTAAGCTGAATTCAAAAATGTGTTTTATAAATAGGAGTTAATAAAAAAATAGAAAAAGAAACCCATTTTAGAGGTATTCAACTGGAAAATCACTTATCTCACATCAATACGCATTAAAAATGTAATAAAAATTGTAACGCGGCGTCTTTCTCTGAGCCCTACACTTACTGAATCATTACTTTAAAAGGCCCTGGGTTCGCTAGCTTAATCAGTCGGTGTGCTATGAGACTCTTTTTACATCGTCAATGTGGCTATGGAAAAGCTGATATTGTTCAAGTCCAAGCTCGTGGACACCTGAAATGTTGTAGTTACAAAGTAAGTAAGTAAGTAATTCTTTATTTAGCAACTTGCTAATAACAACCACTATACAACATTAACAATGTCTAGCCTTCACACACAATGACAATAAAAAGTCCAACCGTTTACATATAATACATATAATCATATAATCTGAAATAAAACACAAATACCAACGAACATACACATAAGAAATAAGCAATATCAAAGCTACACTCTATAACATACAAAATGGTTTAAACAGAACACCAAAGTTCAAAGGTCACTTCTAAGTTCAATGTTTATGTGGCGAGACCGAATTGGGCTACGCAACGCTGTCGATTCTTGTAACGCTACCACGAACTCGTAATGTCCGCATACGATGCACATTTTAAACCGCTTAACACCCACAGCGGGTTACTGTGAATGCTGACACAGTAAAAGAACATCGACTGTTTGTCGGTAAATCACCTGATTTCTTGATACGTCACCAGACGTTTGGCTGCGACCAGGACTGAGTCGATCGCCCCTTGTTTTATAGCCTAGGTATAAACTAACCTGTCTGCAGAGTACAATTTCCTTCGCCAGATTGCTGGGGTGAAACTTTTACAATGTAGTCCCAAAGTATGGAATGCCCACAGCGTTTCTCTGGTGGCAAAGTCCCGCTTCCTTCTCCTAGATGTCGCCCCACTTAGGTTTTCTTGCAACTCCTGCAGGTACAAGAGGCTTTATGGGAGTTGATTTGTGACTCCTGGAGATCGCACACACTATCTGAGCTCGGAAGCGGCTCTTTCAGGTCGTACGCACTGCCTGGCAACCTTGATGCGACTGCCCTTGCCAATTCCCGGCATTGATGTCTTTCCCTGTAAGAATGCCGCATTGCACTTTTTGCTATTGCGTAGCATTCCGTAAGAGCTGTATCGTATTGTAAATCACCTCACACGCGAACACACTTACGCTGCGTGCCCACTCAAAACATTTCGCTTGACTATGCTACCTGCTGACTTAACATACTATTACATAAAAGATACAGTTAGGCTTGTTACTGGCCATGTGTATCATAAAAAAGCATAAAATATATAAATATAGGTGAATTGACCCGTTTCAAAATGTGAAGTTTGAAAAAAATCGTTAAAGCTGCTTTTGTAAAAATTGAAAAAAAACTGAAAAATCACAAGCGTAAACATCATACTTCCGGTTATGCGATTTTCTTCAAAAGCCTGTTGTCGCATCTAGATAGTACACAAAACTTATATATGAAGTTTCAACGCCATACCTCTTTGTTTTTGAGATATTCTGTTTACAGACACACACAGACCAATGAACAAAAAATGTTTTTTGGGTTCAGAGGACTCTAAAACGTGAAGATCTGTTGAAAACTCAATTTTGAATTTTTGGGGTGAATCCAATACTTCCTTTATCGTAAAAGGAAGTAAAAAGAAAAGACATACACAAAGCAACATGGCGCAGTCCTGATGGGAATGCCACAAATCAGGTAGACCATGTGCTTGTATTCAAAAGGCAAGCGGAATATGTAAAGCAAGTAAATCGTGCAGAGGAGCCTAGATAGGCTCGAACCACTATGCAAACAGTAGGCCTAAAAGCGAAGCAGGTGAACTATTTACCGACAATATTTTGAAAAAATCTTTAGAAGTGAAGCAGCAAAGATTATAAAACGAAAACAAAACGTAGAGGAAGAGATAATTATACCGACCTGGGAAGACTTCTAAGAAATAGTAGATAAGGGAAAGAACAATAAAAGTCTCAGAGCAGATAATATCCCCTTTGAACTAATAAAATACTGGAGCGAAGACTTGGGTAAGCGAATTTTAGCTTCATTAAATTAATATGGGTCAAGAAAGAAATACCAACGGATTGGGAAATGGCAATAATATGTCCAATCTTTAAAGCAGGGAAGCAAACAACCTACAGAGAATTATAGACCAATCTCACTCTTAAACACCACAAATAAAATACTGGCATCCTTGATAAACCAAAAGGTTAGAGATGAACCCCAAAGCAAAATAGGAGACTATCAGGTGGGATTCAAGGAAGGAAAATCTACCATAGATCAGATCTTATTAAGACAAATTCAAGAAAAATTTAGGGCAAAGAACATAAGAATACATGCGCTATACCTAGACTTCAAGCAAGCCGTCGACAGAGTACACAGAACAACCATAATAGAAGCAATGGAAGAGTTGCAGTACAGTCAAAATACAATAGACTTAGAAATTACCCTGAGAAGAACAAAGAACAAAGTGAGATTCAAAGGCTGTATCTCCAAAGAATTCTTACGTAACACAGGGCTAAAACAAGGAGTACCTCTATTCTTCAGTATAACACTACAATACATCATTAGGAAAGCTCAAATCAATACAAACAAAGATATCCTCCGGGGTCCCTATCAAATAGGAGCATTTGAAGACGATGTAGTCATTATGTCTAGAACGAATTAACAATTAAAAGGTTTAGTGAAGAATTTCGAAAGAAGAGCACAAGAAGCAGGTCTCAAAATCAGCACAAAGAAATCGCATTACATGATAATGTAGAACACAAAGCAAGACGAAAACAAAGAATTAAGTGTAACAACAACGAAAGAAAAGCTAATCTTTAAAATAACAAAGAGTTTATCATACTTAGGAGCAGAAATGAATAGCGAAGATAAACAAGAAACAGAAATACATAGAGGAATCCTGGGTGCCTCAAAGTGCGCGGGCTTCCTGAACCGGCTCCTACTAAATAAGAGTGTACCAAGAGCGGCTAAAACATCTAGTGTACTAAAACAGTAATCATACGGTAGTAAAACGTGTGGTGACAGAAGCGAAAGAAAATGGACTACAAGCGTGGGAACGGAGATACTGCGAAGAATATTTGGAAATGTGAAGGAAAATCAAACATGGCGTAGAAGAACCAACAAGGAACTTGAAGAGTTATTTAAAGAAGCAAACATCGCTACGGTACTAAAACTGAGGCTGAGATGGTTTGGGCATATACCTAATGAGAAGAGGAAACGAAGAGCCCATAAGAAAAGCTTTCGATCAAGAACCCGAAGGAAGGCAGAAAGTAGGAAGGCCAAAGAAAACATGGAAGAAACAAATAGAGGAGTGGGAGGAATGGGTAGTACAAACCATTTTGCGTATGTTTATTTGTCATGTTCGAAATATTGCCGACTTCGCTGTTGCGTCATGTCACAACATTCTCTCTCAGTTGGCAATGCATTTGAAATTCTTTAAACTTTCTCACCCATGCAAAAAAAATGTTGCATTAGATACTCGTATAAATAATTATTACTGCACGGCTTCAAATCGCTTTACTTAGCTCACTATCGGCAAAATTCACTTGTCGACAGATCCTTACACGCTCTTGACTTTTGGTAAAATGTTAACTGGTGGGGCACCCAGTGACAAACCACTTTTCATCTTACGCTCGTCATGCAGAATTTTTGCCAATGCTGTGGCTCCGATGCCTACAGACTCTTGAACCATCTTATAACTAGGTCTTCGATTTTCTTCAACCATCTACTTTACTGCTTCAATGGTTTTCGGACTGACAGCCGATTTGAGACGTCTACGGCCAGTAAACCAACAAAATACTGTTGTCTGAGATGGGCTTTCACTTCAGTTTTCTTGTATCTGAAAACATACAGAGCGGCCCGCAAAATGTCAGTGCAGTAGATGTTACATAAACAAAATGGCATAATAAAACTGTATGCGGTCTTAGGTTCATTGCAGGATTAAATCCGACTATGAAATGCAGTAGGCAGTCATAAAACTGTTTAATAACCTATAAATTGCTCTACAAATTTATTTATAATATAGTGTACCAGTGGGAGTCATGTCTTAATGCTAATGAAGATGTTTCATATAATACTATATAATATGTATTGCTTTGAGACACTAAAATGTTATAGGTACGCCATCACTATTGGAGATTGGATACAAAAGCAATTACGTTATTCCAGAATGAACAGAGTTCTAAGTATTATAAAGAAATTCCGCTTGCTCATATCTTGGCAGTTGATTCTGCAAGGATAAAACATGGAGGTTAGTGTTCTTTTATTGAAGATGCTACAATAACATTTAAATTTTTTTTACTGTGTAAGAGCTGTTAGTGGTCTTTTCTTAAAATATTGTTTATAATGTTTTCTGTATAATGGTTTTAATATACAGTGCCTTCATAAACGATCGAACGTTTTTGAGATGTCATTGGCGCCATTTATTTATGTTGGTGGTACTGTAAGTCTATGTCAAATTCGAGGTTAACAGGTTAGGTTTTGCGTCAGTCTGTGTCAAAACTGACTCAAAACCTAACCTGGCTAACCTCGAATTTGACATACACTTACAGTGCCATCAACATAAATAAATGGCATCAAAATATATGCTGTTATATAAAAGTTGATATAAACTCTACTGAAATTTGATATTTTATTAGTATTCCGAAATATGATATTCATGATTACACACGTAAAAATTAAATCGATTTCAATAGTGAGGGTTATAAAAGGTACGAATTTTTTCAGATGTAATGCATTGCTTTGAAATAAGGACGTTAAATGTCGATTACTTTGTTGGTCAAGATCCTCTGTATGGATTGCAAGAAAATGCTTCTGTGCCATTGTCACCACCAGATAGTGGCATTGGAGCTTATGTGGCGTGCAGTTGGGAAACTACAATACGACAAGCACTTATGCCTGTTATGGCAAACAGCCGTAAGTTTTTAAAAAATTATCGGCCAGTGAATTTTTAAATTCCGATTTAATGTAGGGTCTCAGGAAAACAATGAATCTGAGGAACAAATTACTGACATGAACCAAGTTTATCAGATATTTCCAGATGAGGTTTTGGGATCTGGACAGTTTGGTATTGTATATGGCGGCATACATAGACGAACTTGTCGACCAGTTGCTATTAAGGTAAGAAAGTGGTTTTGTAAGGAAATATATAAACTAATATATATTTTATTACAGGTAATAGATAAATTACGATTTCCAACTAAACAAGAAGCGCAGCTGAAAAACGAAGTGGCTATCCTTCAAAATTTTTCTCACCCTGGTGTAGTTAATCTAGAACGCATGTTTGAAACCCCTGAAAGAATTTTTGTGGTGATGGAGAAACTGAAAGGAGATATGTTAGAAATGATTCTTTCACATGACAAGGGCCGACTAAATGAACGAGTGACTAAGTTTCTTATTACACAGGTAGTAACAAATTTAAATATTAATTGAATAGCTGATTATCGAAAAGTGCATATTAATAATTTTGTGCGATTTGTTCTAGATATTAATAGCTTTAAAACATTTACACAGTAAGAATATCGTGCATTGTGACTTAAAACCTGAAAACGTTCTTCTTAGCTCAGACGTAGAATTTCCTCAGGTCAAATTATGTGATTTTGGTTTTGCAAGAATAATTGGAGAAAAATCTTTCCGTAGATCTGTAGTTGGTACTCCAGCATATTTGGGTGAGTATATTTATTGCATATTGTAGTACTTCGTGAGGAATGATGAGATATTGGTGGTTGAATGGTTGTTCGAGTAGAGTAGCTGTTGAAAATTTGCGGCTAAAGTGAATATTCTCAAGTGTTTGAAATGGTATTAAGGTTGGCATTTGGCTTATGCTGAAATAATAGGGACAGATTCCTACATAGGAAACACTTATTATACAGTTATATGCGTCGTGCGGACATAAACAAGACTGCATTTCAAAGACAAATGTTGGCTGAATATAGTAAGCCATTTTATAAATGGTAAAAGATTCGCTTGCCTTTTAAAATTGTATTTAAAATATCTACGCTTTTGTAACCATTTTCCATTTGTATTTCTGCCATTCAACAGTAAAATTTACTTGAATAGAAAACAGAAACTGTAAAACAGCTTACAGGAAGATATGATTTTTGATCTTTCATTTAAGACCTTATTGAGCTATTTCTGATGTTTAATTTTTGAGAATAAGTGTTTTCTAAAACATTTCAAGCAGTTGTCATTAAGGGTGAATATTACATTGAAATTGTCGGAGATTCGTGCCGATTTTGTAGACACCTGATACAATTTCCACACACATAATGCACATATAGTTCAGGAATTGTAAGACAGATGTCGTTTTTGTTTCAAAACAAAGGTTGTGAATATGGCGCGAATGGTGGGAAATTTTAACTTTGGAGTACAGTAGCAAATCCAAAATTTACAATATGGTAAATAACGAATCTGAGTGACAGTGGATGGTTATTATTAGAGCGCGGATTTCTAGCTATTTTACTATACGCAATAATTAATAGCTGAACAGAAATGCTCAGAACAAAATACGAATTATGAAGAAAACAATTGTTTAATATTTATTAGGTTGAAAAAGAATGTTTTTCGGCATTCCTCTTAAAAGTCATTACTACCAAAATCTGTCATTGAAGTATATATTTCTCTTACTGACACAAAAAGTGTACGTTGCTATGCAACACTTTTAGTTCCTAGGATTAATAGTAGTTTATTTGAAATCGGCATTAAAGTAAAGTACTTTTTTTAAATCAGCTGTCAGTGCCAAAACTTTATAAAAAACCAAACTGTGTTACCCTAAATTCTGTACTTACCGACCAACTGTATAACAGTTTCCCCTATGTCAAAATTGAGGTTATGTCTGTCTAACGTAATTGAAATATCGAACATGTATGGTTAAATGCAATGACAGCACCGATGACCTTGAACGACTCGACGCTGCCAACTTACATTGTGAAATACATTATTTGCTAGAAGTAAATTGAAATAAGAAGAAGGCACGCCATGACGTCACATGCGCCGTCATAGAATTATCAGTGGCGGCGAAATTTTTAATTAAAATGGGGACTGGACAAGAACAAACAATAACTGAAAGTAACAACAAGCATCTTTCGACTGTGCTTCATCCTACAGAATGTGGTAGAAGCTTAAAATAAAATGAAATCTAATAATACAGATTTCATTAAATAATTAAATAGCAATAATTTCAATCGGGACGAAGGCTTTCCCCTTCCTTCTATGTGGAAAGTGCTAATTCCTAAGCCCCGCCCTCCGTCACTGAACCGCGACGGCATTTGCTGAATCGCTACGGCGCTTGCCTATAAATTCTCGCTTTTCTTCTTCCGATAGTCAGTCGAGTTTCGCCTCTGACGTGGTTAACACGTTGAGTTACCGTGCTCTTCTGTCCCTTCCCTTTGCAAAGAGTTTCGCCTGTGGCGTGGTTAACACGTTGAGTTACCGTGCTCTTTTGCTTTTTTCCTCCTGATGAAGCCCCTTACGAAAGTGGGCGAAACGTTGAGTTCTTCGATCTCAGTCATGACACGGTCCAATCCCGGAAGTCGTTTGTTACTTAATTAAATAGCACCCCGTTTAGATATTACGCTACTGACTCCGAGATGGCCTCACCTTGTTCGGCATGTTGGACTCGTCCGCCAGCTGGAACGCTACTGTGCACATGTCACGTGACCGTTCTTCTCATTTCAATTTACTTCTACTTTCAATTCCTCATACCAACTTGACAACACTTTGACAGCCGATTTAAAAAAAAAATAGACTTGACCTCGAAATCGTCATTAAAATACGAAAAATCGGCAGTAAAGTAATCCATTGTTTTACGACTTTTTTGTAGGCCTTGGTATACAAACTACTACTGTATACCAAGGCACCGAAATTTAGCTTTTTATCACGAATGTGGATTTAGTTGCCGAGGCCCGTAGGGCCAAAGCAAATAAACTACATGAGGGATAAAAAGGAACATCAGTGCAGAGGAGTGCAGTATGTCTTATTTGAAATTGAGAAATCGTGAAATTACAACATTTTAATCAACATTTGTAAGTTATGTTAATGTCGGTTGATGTTTATCTGTTGCCTCGCCACCTACAAAAAAGTCGTAGAACAATGGATTTCTTTACTGCCGATTTCTCGTATTTTAATGACGATTTCGAGGTACTTTGATGACGATTTCAAATAATAGTTCTTTTTCTTCTTATCCCGACCTCTGCTACCGCCACGCAGTGTAGAGGTCCACTATTTCAAATAATAGTATTTTATTTAATAAGTATCTAATGTAGGCTATATTACACAGCCATTATATGCGAGTCAAGTATAATAATTTATCTACAACTATATAGTTTTCGATAATAACTAGGTACCTAACTGCTGTTATTATTAATAAGTTTAATCAACTTGATAATATATTTCAAATTTATCAGTCCATATTTACCTTCAAAACCTTTCTGCCATTCAACAACACACCGAGATCACTTTGTTAAATCAACACCTCACAAGAAAGCAGATACGGTTACCAAATTTTACTGCGATATTGATAAAAGTTATAACGTTTGCAACTCAATTTATACTTCCTATAATGTTATATTTGCCTAAACAGATATCAAAAAATTAAAATATTGACAAAAAAGTATCTTTTATTACACTACTTTATTTTCAAAACAAGATTGATAGTAAATACAGTGTGATTGAGCAGGTTACCGCCCTGGGCCGAAGTGGTTTAGAATTTCGTCTTGCCGTCTAGCTTTCGGTGGTACTCATCGTCTCTATTGAACGAAGATAGTAATGAATAATAAATACAAAAACTTGCTACAAATTTTAACATAAGTTATTAGAAAGAAAAAAATGCTCATTGTGTTTATGGTAGTTTCTGATGATATTGTGTGTATTGGTAGAGTAACACAATTCAAAGGCTGCTAATTTACAGTAATATTCGTTTCTTGTTGTTCTGATCCCGGTTGTGGAAAACTTGTATATACACAGCAGGAGAAAACGCTATTTTTCCTTCTATGTATTTGTAGTTCTCGGGTTTCGCATTTGCGCTTCAAACTCACACTTTGGAAAAACTTACGCCTTTCTCTTTCTTGTTGGAAAGTACTATTCATTCATGTTACCATTGGTGATAGTAAAAAAGTAAATTTTCAATACGTTTTATAACTAATCAAAATCTGAGTATTACTAAAATTTCTTTTGCCAATTTTGCTTGGGTTTTTCTGATGTGACAGTGAATCGTTTGCTGCATCCTGTACAACCAAACACAACATGCTAGCAAGACCCTTTTTGTACTCTTGTATAAGATGCACTTTTCCCCCAGTGCAAACTTCGTTGTGGTTGCTTTGGAGGTACATCACACCTTTCAAGAAATAATCAATGTCCACTATTAGTATCCAGTTGCTATTGGTTTTTGTTCTTCAACTTCATCTGCTACCTCATGCGGCAAAAAACTTGAAAAATAAAAAAATGAGGCAAATATTTAAACATCCTGAATCTACCCAACCAGCAAATTTATTTTATAATTTAGATATTATATGACTATTTTAGTTGGCTGCTATTACTTTATTGTTTCTAAAAGGCTATTTTATTAGTGTTGTAATAGTATATTATGATATGAGTTTTATAAGAAGCATTTTGTAGCACTCACGAGTTTAGGGTAGGACGAGCGAAGCGAGGAGTGCCCTAAAGGAGTAAGTGCAACAAAATGCCGTATAAATGAGGTATCATAGAGTGTTTTATCGACTTTCCACTTTTTTAAACAAAAATTGCTTTGTTTTTAGAATGGTTATTACTATAGCATCACTTTTTGTCTATTGCGATACGCAAACGAGTATCGTAATAGCTTCAGTACGAACGCAAAGCAGATAAAAATAGTTATTTACTATACATGGGTAGAAAGTAATAGATTTTAGCTCAAGAAGTGGTTTGCCTTCCGACGCGAAGCGTAGAAAGATAAACACACTAAGAACTAAAATCTTACTTTATTCCTACAGATAATACACAATTTTTTTTGTGACGGGAAAATAACTGCTGCATAATATTGAAAAACGTAATAAAATTGAAAAATTCAGATATGTGAAATATGAATTTTTAAAATTGTAGGTTGTAGCATAGCCTTATAAATTCATTTTAAACATACATTATAAGTGTTCCTGACGTCCTATAAAACAGGAGTTGGTGGGAACCAATTTGCTTTACATTGTCACAGAGTCCCTTATAAAAATATATAGTCGTACAATGTGAAGCATTACGAAAACGATAATGAAACTGTTACAAAATAATAGTATATTATACATCAAGGTAGCGAAGCGCAGTATTATAACCTGAGCGCATATTAGATACTGAGCGCGCAGCGCGAAGTATTTAAAGCGCGAAGGTTATAAGAAAATTCGCTACCGTGGTGTATATACTATTTTTTGCACTACCAAACGGCTTAATGCCTAAATTCCCAACAAATTTCGAAAATATTTTAACTGTCAACCTGACAATACAGCTCTTTAAAATGTCAAAATTAAAATAGTCATATTTAGTAACTTAGCAATTTATTAGTTACCACGGTGAAAATTGTTTATTTTACTTTCTCTCCCTTGGTGGAGTAAATCAACTTCACGACCTAAAAATAGGCCAATAACGGTGCGTTCTGAGACCTGTAGTGCAAAAAATAGTGTTTCTACTCATGACATTGAAATCAGTCATTTTGACATTTACCATTTATTTGTTTAGTTGGCTGTAATGTTTTGTATTGTATTTTATGTATTATTTATCGTTTCTTCAGATATAAAAATAATTTCAAAAACTAGAAAGTCATCAGATTTTTAAAATTATTGTAAGTTTTTATATATTGAAAATCTAAATAAAAAATGTTTTCCGTCGACCTACCTATAAAATGTGATTTTACGGTTGCATTTACGTACGAAAACTGTCACTTTTTTGGCTATTGCCTCGGCCAGCAATTTCAGGCATCGTCCATAAAAAGCCAGTTTTTCGGCCTAGCTACATAAATAACTATTAATTTCAAACATCATAAAAGTGACAACTTATGTGACTTGATTCACAAAAGAAAAGCTTTGATTATGATTATAATCATAGGTAAAGGTAGTACTTTAGCTGATTAGACGTATAAAATAACAAAATCAAACATTTCAACAGTTGAAGGAGCAAAACCATCAGTTTCTCGAAAACATCTTTCAATGGCAGCAAATATTTGGTGGTTTGGTAGAGGCCTATTTCGAAATATTTCTCTGTATACTCTCACCGACTCCTAACCATTTCCTTGACAATAACCATAAACTAATACTATGTCAGTCATTTTTCCACGTAAGTGTTAGGTACAGTCATAGCAACACATGTAAAATTTTGAAATTAAACAATAAAGGTTGGTCAAATCGATTGTTTGACAATACTCTTTTGTAACTAACGACGATGCCTATCATTGTTAACTCGTTGCTACGGAAACTTTTATTGTTGTTGGCCCTTAAACACGGTCCAATTGTTTTGGACCAGGTCTAAGCCTGGATAATGTGGGAAGGAAGACGATAAGTTTCAGTATGCAATAAAACATTTAAATTCAATTATCTTAGAAACGGTTGCTTGAAGTGACATCTATCAAGTTTACCTTTTTTAGGCAAAAAGTGCCAGGGAATAAGAATTTTTTGTTAGAAATTTAATATATCGAGGCACAAAAAAGTTATAAAGCTTTAGATGTATGCAAAATGCTGCTGGTGGCGTCCACTGCAATGTACTTGTACAGCAAAACTGTGATCAGATCTGGTTTTCTCCTCCCAAAAAGAAACCATTAATACCAAATTTCATGTAGATTCTACTATTAATCAGAGAAAAATAAAAAAAAAGCAAAAATCATAATAACTGACACCCTTTTAGTTATTATTTACCAATTTATTTGATGCGTAGCAATTTTTACTGTAGAATTTAGTTCAGTAAAATACACACGTTTATCGAAAACAGTAACCTTCCTTTATTTTAACTTTAAAGAAATAAACAAAAATACACACGTACACATTCGTTAATATTACACAAATGCAAATACAAAATACCAATACGTGAGGCGATCCCGTTGATCTGGGACGACTGATGTCCAAAACTAGGCTACTCCAGTTTATATAACCACTGTTTGAATTCTTTCTGATACAATAGCGCTCTTCGCTCTCTTGTGACAGACAAGTTTGGGATGCTACTTCCGATAATAAAATTGCATGGGCTTCTTTCATATTCAAGAATTTATGACTCTATTGTGACCAAAGGTTCTTGATTGCCTGGAATTTGGGTCACAAGGATATTTATGTAACCCTTCCTTTTGTTACTGGGTGCTCCTACGCTTGTGACATCCTTCCTGCTGTTTTCCGAATTTATACTTTGACGTTTTTGACGAGTTAGCCCGCATTGTTTGATGGAGACACAAATCACCCTTGGGTTCTAACACTTTTTGTTCGCATATGTCGCACTGACGTTTATAGATAATTCGTCACTCGCGTTTTAGATAGCACTGACGTTTACAAATTTGGAACTGCGCTTAATGTCAAGTTTCAGTTGATTTAGAATTGCACTTAGTGTCAAGTTTGGGTAGATTTATGACCATCCCTTGCACGACCGGCGTTTTTAAGTCAATTACCTTGGTACGCTACAGGACCCCCTTGGCAGTGGTTTAGTCCACAAGATTATGCAAACCGGAAGTAATCCGGAAAATTCACTCGCCGTCCACTTCTGTTGGTTGTAGCTTGATTGAATGTTCCGGCGTCAGTGTTCGTCGCGGTGCTGGTTGCGGGTTGCTCTTGTTCAGCTTCTGCTGCAAGGTAGGCGGGTTTTAGCCTGTCGATTGATATCGTCGCCAGCTTTCCACGGATTTCCACGCTGAAGGTCTTTGCTGCTCTAGAGATAACCGGGAATGGGCCATTGTAAGCAGCTTGCAGCGGCTTGCGCGTGGCATCGTTTCTGACGAACACATGTATTGAGGTCGCGAGATCTTTGAAGACGAATGCTTTGCGCTGGCCATGATGCTGAGCTGCAGTCGGGCGTACCTTGTCAAAATGCTCTCTGAGCTGAGTTATGAAGTCGGCTGCATGTACATCCTCCGAAGCAGTGAAGAATTCTCCTGGTACGCGGATGTTCTCGCCGTAGACCGTAGACCATCTCGGCTGAGGTGGCGTTGAGATCTTCCTTGATGGCTGTGCGGATGCCCAGGAGAACTGCTGGCAGGTATTCTGCTCACCTGGTATCTGTGTGGCATTCAATTGCGGCTTTTAGCTGACGGTGAAAGCGTTCAATCATGCCGTTAGCTGCCGGATGGTATGCCGTAGTTTGCAGGTGTTGTGATCCCAAGAGGTTGGCTAATTCCTTGAATAGGTTGGAGGTAAATTGCCGGCCGCGGTCTGTCGTGATCCGCAGAGGCACACCAAACCTAGCTATCCAGCTGCTGAAGAAGGCTCTAGCCACGGTTTCCGCAGTGATGTCAGGAATTGGGATGGCTTCGGGCCATCTGGAGTATCGGTCGATACACGTCAGGCAATATGCATTGCCTAGCGATGAAGGAAGTGGCCCAACCAGGTCCAGATGCACGTGCTCGAACCTGGAGGAGGGCGTGGTAAAGTTTCCCATGGGTGCTGCTACATGCCTGGTGATCTTCGAGCGCTGACATGGGACGCACGTCTTGCTCCATTGGCTGCAGTCCTTGCGTATGGAAGGCCATACAAACCTGGAGGAGACGAGCTGCGTCGTGGCTCGAATTCCGGGGTGAGAGAGGTTGTGGAGGGCATCGAACACTGGGCGTCGGAACTGCTTCGTGACAAAAGGGCGTAGTGTCCCCGTAGTCGAATCGCAGTAGACATCCGCATCCTGATCCGGGAAGTAGACCTTCTTCAAGGCTAGCACGGCCTCAGGGTGGAGGAATGTCTTCAGCTCGGCATCTGATTCTTGGGCTTTTTCCAGCTCTTTGTAATTAATTGGGCTGCCTGGAAAAGCTGCTGTACAACCTGCAACAGACACACGTGATAATGTATCCGGGGGAATGATGTCGCTTCCAGCGACATGACGAATATCCGTCGTAAACAGCCCAATGAAGTCCAGGTGACGGAACTGTCTGGGCGAGGCGCGTCTGGTTTTTGTTGGAACGCGTATATTAATGGCTTGTGGTCGGTGTAGAGCGTGAACTTTCGGCCTTCTACAAAGTAGCGGAAGCGCTTTACAGCCGAATAAGCTGCCAGTAGTTCCCGATCGTAGGCGCTGTATTTCTTCTGGGCAGTGTTTAGCTTTTTCGAGAAAAATGCTAAGGGCTGCCATGTTCCGGCCACTTGCTGCTGCAGAACTGCTCCCATGGCAACATCTGATGTATCCACCATAACTGACGTTGGGGCTGCAGGTGCTGGATGCGCCAGGAGGGTAGCGTTCGCCAGGGTTGTCTTGGAGCGGGAGAAAGCTTCTTCCGACTCGGGGTTCCACTGAATTTCTGAATTCAGTTTGGCTTTGGGCCCTTGCAAGTGCTTATTTAACGGAGCCAAGACTTCTGCTGCGTTAGGAAGGAACCTCCTGTAAAAGTTCAGCATTCCTAAAAAACGGCGCAGCTCTTTGATTGTTTTAGGCTGGGGCACTTGCTTTATAGCCTCGATGCGGTCTTCTGGGGGTTTAATGCCTTCGTGGGAAATAGAGTACCCAAGGAAGTTGACGCTCGTCTTGCCAAGGTTACACTTCGCGGAGTTGATCAGCACTCCGTATTCGCTGAGCCTGCTAAAGAGTTGGCTGAGATGCTCCAGGTGTTGTTCCTCAGATGTGGAAGCTACCAGCAGGTCGTCAATAAATGCGTAGCAAAAGTCAAGTCCTCTGGTAACCTCATCTATAAAACGCTGGAACGTTTGGGCAGCATTCTTCAAGCCAAAACTCATAAAAGGAAATTCATACATTCCGAATGGAGTTGTAATTGCTGTTTTGCAAATATCGTCGCTGTGAACCGGGATTTGGTTAAAGGCTCTCACCAGATCGATTGTCGAGAAGACCTTGCAACCAAAAAGGTTGTGAGCGAAATCTTCGATATGTGGAACAGGATAGCAATCAGGAAGAGTTCTTGCATTTAGTGCTCGATAATCCCCACAGGGTCGCCATCCACTGTCTTTCTTGGGTGCCAGGTGAAGTGCTGCAGACCAGTTACTCTTAGATGGGCGAGCTATGCCTTGATCGAGCATAAATTGGAACTCTTTCTTGGTTGCGTGTAACCTATCCGGTGGGTGTCTCCGAGGCCTGCATGTGACAGGAGGTCCAGCTGACGTTATTATTCGATGCGTCGTGGTGTGTTTAATTTCCTTGGGCAGCACAGACGGACGGGCAATGTCCGGGAACTTTGCTATCAGCTGGTGGAAAACCGAGTCGCCAGAAATTGTTTTTATTTGGGGCGATGAACACTCACGCACTACACCGATTGTCTTCAGCTGTGTTACATTGTCTATTAAGGGCTTATTTCTTATGTCAACAAGTAAACCGAAGTGGCTGAGAAAATCTGCGCCTATTATCGGCTTGTCGATGTCTGCGACGACAAATTTCCACGAAAATGTTCGCCTCAGCTTAAAATCTAAATTTAACACTACATGTCCATATGTATTAATTGTCGAGTTGTTTACCGCACTGAGTTCATAATCGGTTCGCGAGCGCGGGCCTTTTAAAAATGTTCTCGGCAATACACATAAATCCGCCCCTGTGTCTATAAGAAAAAACCATTTCGTTGACACGTCTGTGAGAAATAGGCGGCGGTTGCTAGACAAGGAGTCAGTTGCCGCTATTAAGAGCTTCTTACTTCGTTTTTTGAATAATTGCATGGTTTCGTGCATTTCGTGGCATTTTCTTTGAATTTTCGTAGATACCAGCAGACCCTCGTCGTAGATTGCGACCTGGAGCGATACCGGGTTGCGCTATTATTTCGCGGCTGTCTATCTCGGCTCAACCGCGCAACTTGCTAAGATAATTCAGCCACCTGCTTGCAGAGTTCACTCATTCTTTCGTCTTCGACGCGTGAAACAGTGGATGCTACTTGGAACGCTCTGGGGGTGATTTCGGCAATTTTGTCTGCCAAGGTGGCTACAGATTGCAGGTTGCTGCTTGCCTGAGTCATTAGAATTGCCTGCATATTGTCTGGGAGTCGTCCAATCCATAGCGTACGAATGAAATCATCTGGTACTTCACCGCCTGCTAAATTTTTCAAGTGCCTCAAAAATTGGGACGGTGTCTCTTCGTGCTCCAGGAGTTGCTTAATCTTCTGCTCACGGGAAGTGGATAGGCGCTTAATTAGTGCCTGTTTTAGCGTTTCGTACATATCTTGCCGTGGTGGGTTCGTAAGGATGTCTTCGACTTCTTGCGCATATTTATTATCGAGATTGGCACTTACGTAATAATATTTGGTGGTATCTCGTGTCACGTTGTTGAGCGCGAACTGCCCTTCTAATTGAACGAACCACAGCGCTGGTTTGGTTGGCCAAAATGGAGGTACTCTGATATTCGTCCTGTCAACTGAACTGGTTGTTGATTCGTTGTTGGCGTTATTGGTAGTGACAGATATGTTGCCTTCTGGAGTTTCCATTGTGAAGTAGCGGTTCACTTAATTTTAGTTCACTAGCACTTGGAGTTACGAATTAGCGCGAACGCAAGTTTTTAATTCCCTAATTTATGCTGTTACTCGTTTGGAATCACCAATTTAGTTCGTGAATCCGAAGTAAATAACACTGAGAACTGATTTGTTTATTTAATGTTCGGTTTCTAGTCTGCGGTCACCAATTTAGTTGGTGCCCGTTGTGTTTCTTGTCTGGGGTCACCAATTTAGTTATTATTTAACAATTTATTTGATGCGTAGCAATTTTTACTGTAGAATTTAGTTCAGTAAAATACACACGTTTATCGAAAACAATAACCTTCCTTTATTTTAACTTTAAAGAAATAAACAAAAATACACACGTACACATTCGTTAATATTACACAAATGCAAATACAAAATACCAATACGTGAGGCGATCGCGTTGATCTGGGACGACTGATGTCCAAAACTAGGCTACTCCAGTTTATATAACCACTGTTTGAATGGAAGGAGCCCCGTCCATTCTTCCTGATACAATAGCGCTCTTCGCTCTATTGTGACAGACAAGTTTGGCATGCTACTACCGATAATAAAATTGCATGGGCTTCTTTCATATTCAAGAATTTATGACTCTATTGTGATCAAAGGTTCTTCATTGCCTGGAATTTGGGTCACAAGGATATTTATGTAACCCTTCCTTTTGTTACTGGGTGCTCCTACGCTTGTGACATCGTTCCTGCTGTTTTCCGAATTTATACTTTGACGTTTTTGACGAGTTAGCCCGCATTGTTTGATGGAGACACAAATCACCTTTGGGTTCTAACACTTTTTGTTCGCATATGTCGCACTGACGTTTATAGATAATTCGTCACTCGCGTTTTAGATAGCACTGACGTTTACAAATTTGGAACTGCGCTTAATGTCAAGTTTCAGTTGATTTAGAATTGCACTTAGTGTCAAGTTTGGGTAGATTTATGACCATCCCTTGCACGACCGGCGTTTTTAAGTCAATTACCTTGGTACGCTACACCCTGTATTTCGGAAACTATCAACTTTTGGACTAAGGTAAATTGGGCTAGATCGTCATAATTGAGGCTCAGGAATATGTGCTTGCGTTTTATGCGGGCGTTTTAGCGACACCCTCTAGAGAAGTACTGTTGAAATATTTATTGTTTTAAATCATAAAACAACTAAAAATGACATTTCTCTTCAGAAGTATTATACTTGGCGCAGCGAACAAATAGAGTGGCTTATGCAACCCAAATGACATATTACAAAGCTGACCGGATCAGTATTTTAATAATAATTACTAATGAATCCGAGATGGCGGTTCTCGTAATTAGACGTAGTTTGATCTGACATTAAACATTTTTTGAGGAGAAACTTAAAAGCATAACATTTGTGCACTTGTAATATGTAGACAATAATGAGATTTAGCAAGCGCCAGGCCACATGCCTACATATTACACGTGCACAAATGTTATGCTTTTTAAGTTGGTCGAAGTTTCTATTTGCATTATAACCTCAAAAAATGATTTAATGTCAGTTAAATTATATATAACTATAAGGACGCCATCTCCGATTTGTTAGTAATTATTATTCAAATACTGATCCAGTCAAGTCACTCTATTTGTTCGCTGCGCCAAGTATAGTATTAAAAGAAATAATTAATACCTTTATAAAAGCTTTGTGTTGAGGCTGGTAGCAGTTGAAGCTCTGAAAGCAATTTTTATTGTGAATAACATATACAATTTTATTTTCAAATGAACACTTAAATTGTAATAAAAGTAACGAAATTAGAAAACGATCATTTTGTAGGAATGTAAGCAATCAAGATTGAGATAGAATCGTGATACATTGAAAATAATTTTTCCATGGTTACGATGAATAAAAGTCACAACCAAGAACACTATACTAAGGACACGCAACTACCGTTTCGAAGCGGACCTCTAAAAGCTGACAAGTAAGGCGGCCGTGGGGTACAATTATTCATTCACAAAACTCGTGAACTGTCAATGTCAAACATTTGCTGAGTGTAACTGGAAATTCGGACCATGTTTTAACAATTAATAACACACTTGAAATACAGTCCATTGGATTAACAACCGTAAACTGACTTTTAACCGCGATTACAGGTTAATTTAGCTCGCTTCCAACTTTCGAACGGCAGTACACGCTGTCGACAGCGCCGCGACGGCTATCCCCAACATAAGGGCCGCTTTTATATACAGCCGTCATAGGAAGTTGCATCTCCTTAGTATAGTCTTCTTGGTCACAACTAATAATTATCAAAGCTTTCACTTTGTGAATCAAGTCACATAAGTTGTCACTTTTATGACGTTTGAAATTATAGCTATTAACATATCTAGGAATGTTATGAGTATCATAACTGCTGCAGATGTTTTGAAATCCGAGCTCCTGAGGATTTTAAAACTTCTAAGGCAGTCATGATTCATAACATCCGTGATTTGTTCAATAGTTTATCGGTTGCTGTATGGTTATGGTTGCCATGTAGGGTAATATTCTTTAACCCTACAGATAAGTTATGACCTAGTTACCAACCTACTTTTGTATATGTAAACAAAGGCTTAATATCCTGAAACCGATAAATAGTATTTAACATTACTAGCTTGGTAAAAGGGTTTTTACAAATAAAATATTCAACAGTACACGCAAGGTAACAGGTTTAACTGGCTCCAGAAGGTGACTGGCTCGCCAGTCATATCCTTCTGTCCGCCAGTAAAAACCCTTTTACCAAGCTAGTAATGTTAAATACTATTACCTATTTAGATTTACAAAATGTAAAAACTTACAATAATTTTAAAAATCTAATGAATCTAGTTTTTGAAATTGTTTTTATACAGGGTGAATATTCCAAAACCGAACATAGGCAAATAACATGGGAAAAAGGTTTTTCGCAGATTGTTGCTCCCCATTTTAACTTAGAGGGTTTATAATGACACCAATCGAAAGAAGATTTTTTTTCTCATCTAATCATATGCAAATTAGTTAATTTTCAGTTGTATTTCTTTATTATTTTATCGAAATTAAACGGTGCTGCGTGCACTATTCCGCGGTCTATCCTAATCAATTTACCATTTTTAGGCTTTAGGCCGTTGGGCCATTCCGTTCTGTTACATACTCCGCCCCTGCCGTCCACCTGACCAAAGAAGAGGGCCCTCGGGGCTGCGCCCCTTTTCAAGGGAGCCCTCGGGGCTCCACCCCTCTCCAAGGAGCCCCCGGGGCTTCGCCCCTCTCCAAGAGGGCCCTCGGAGCGGCCTCTCCAAGGAGGCCCTCGGGGCTCCGCCCTTCTCCAAGGGGGCTCTCGGGGCTCCGCCCCTCTCCAGGGAGGCCCTCGGCGCTCCGATTCTCTCCAGGGGGCCCTCCAATTGATTTCAGTGAAGAAAATTGGAAATCTTAAAATTATAGTCGCCAACGGCATAATGAATCTGTCACTTCAATGACGTTTGAATCTGTTTATTGTCTTACGAGTCATGGCTCAACATGATTTTCCGAATTGAATTTATTGCGAATTTTTGATAAAATAGTGAGAAATACAACTGAAAATTAACTAATTCGCATATCATTAGATGAGAAAAAAATCTTCTTTCGATTGGTGTCATTATAAACCCTCTAAGTTAAAATGGGGAGCAGCAATCTGCGAAAAACCTTTTTCCCATGTTAATTGCCTATGGTCGGTTTCGGAATATTCACCCGGTATATGAAGAAATGATAAATACATAAAATACAAAACATTATCGCCAACTAAACAAATAAATGGTAAAATAATACAATATAGATTATTGTAACAGTTGGAAAACTAAATTGTCTTCATTACAATCATCTTCCTGTTCAGATGATAGATTAGAACCTGATTCACCGCTGTCGTCTACTGTAATAATTGTTCTTCTGTCATGCATAATTTCTGAATTCATCTAGTTTGAATGTTGTGTTATTTGCAGCAACATAGTGTTTTACTGACACCTATATTTTCTTAATAGGATTTAGTTCTGGATTGTAAGAGGGTAATCCAAGGACTACGTGTGAACATGTTCGGCTAATAATTTCTCCATCATATAACCTTTATGTGTAGGTTTATGTAATTTTCTTTTACCATATAATTGTTTTTGTTTCATTCAACTTAATATAAATGTTTCTTGCTAATAATCAGTTTTACAGTTCTGCTTTTTCCAAACGAATCTTGGATTCGGCTCAGTACAGAAATTGTGATACAATGCATTATTGATGACCAAAACGGATCTTTTTCAAGATTCGGCAATAATTTTTCTTTCAGCCACTTGACATAATTTTGATGGGTCAATTCATCGTGGTAATCGCCTCTCTCATAAGTCCTGATTTAAACATCAATATAAAATTTGGTATGAAACCCTTTTTACCTCAGACATGAAGAATAATCGATCGTTGCTCTTTACCCACAAGGGATTTTAAACAGCTGTTGGTGCCATCATCCCAACATTTAGAACAGTATGGGAGCTATGCAAGTACGTTTCATCAGTGTACACAAGCATTTCGTTTTATATTTTCTTAATTTTTTTTTAAAATTCAACACGTTTTGCTGGAATTTCTCTCTTCTTTATTAGAACTTACCTATTGTCGTGACATTTTCTCTATTGAAAATCCATTCTGTGTACTAATCGCCCAAAGGAGTGTAACTTGTCAGTGAAATTAACAGCCCCCTTCTTCATTTTGTACGGCTTCGAACACAGCTTTCACTGTATGTCTCTTTTTATGGATTTGTGCAAAGTTATAGCGCTTCGGATTACTTCTTCATATAGATCAACAGATGACCTAGGGCTATGTTTAGTAATTGAGTTTTCTTGGAGTAGTAAGTTTTCTTCCACCACTTGGTTTGGCTTCTTTAACAATTCGCTTAACTGTATTTACGCCAATACCGGCTGCTTTAGCCACTCTTGCAAACGACTGAAATAAATTGCAGCTTGATTCTTTCTTCATAAATTTGTAGTCGCTATTATTTCACGTCCTTGACTACAAATTAGTTTCTTAGGGTTACCCATAACATAATGCAGGCAACTCTATAAATAATTTAAATTTCCGTAAAAAATTACTTTACAAGTCAATATTTTATACTTACATGTAACTGTGAAAACAGCAATCGAAATGCACAAGTTAGTCCTTGAAAATGGTTGATTTTTAAACTGCAGCCAGGAACTCCAAAGGACTGTTTTTGGAATGTACTATCGCATCAGGAAATGTGTTTTGGTTTCGACACCGCAGCCAATAATGAGATTTAGACAAAGCCAGGCCACAGGCCTAAATATTTTCAATTACAAGTGCACAAATGTCAAGCTTGCTTTTTAAGTTGGTCGAAATTTATATTTGCATTATAACCTCAAAAAATTATTTAATGACACTTGACACTTGAAATTAGTTTTAACTACAGTAAACGGTAAACACCTCTGACAGTTTTGCGATTATTAGCATCTCACTTCCACCCGCGCCGATGGTTATTATCGATCTCTTTCTGCTAGCAAAAGGTGTTGGTAGAGGTACATTACCGAACGCAGCCAGTGAAACTATAAGAACTGCCATCTCTGATCCTTAATAGTAATCTTGCAAGTTTTGTAATCAGTCATTTGGGTTGCCTGCTTCACTCGATCGGTGCGCCAAGTATAGTTCCTGTTGTAATTAAGAGTGACTACATGGACAGGTGTTATCACTTAGGACCTAAAGTTGAAAGTTGCTGTCTTATGATATGTTTTATCGGACTTTTTCCACTTTCTCTAGTGTTTATCACACATTTCGGGAGTTTCTGATCTACTCCCGTCCTCAGGTGAATGAACTCCCGGTTAGTCCTGAGGACTGATTTTTTGTACGTTTCTATCACGTACATACGTGCCTACCCCGGGGTTTGAACCTGGGACCACTGATCGCTGTGATTACGAGTCTGACACTCTTACCACTAGGCCAGCACCAAGGCAATTTTAAATTAGTTAAATTTTCCATCGAACCATACAAAATTGATGAATATATTCCTAAAATAAATGATGCATAAACTTTTATAAAGACTAACATAATTTTAGAAATCAGTAATAAAAAAGTATGTTGAATGATGAAAACGATACAAATTAGCAACCTATAACAGGTGGAGCCGTATAGAAAAAACATAATATGCATAAATTAACTAAATAAGAAAACGATAAGAATATTAGGTCCACAAAAAATTAATTTTTATATTTTAAAAATTACGTAAACATGTAATATATGATTATATTTTTGTTTCAGCCCCAGAAGTGCTTCGTAACAAAGGTTACAATAGATCTTTAGATATGTGGAGTGTTGGTGTAATTATATACGTAAGTTTAAGTGGAACATTTCCATTCAACGAAGACGAAGATATTAATGAGCAAATCCAGAATGCAGCATTTATGTATCCTTCAAATCCTTGGAAGGAAGTATCCTCTGATGGTGAGTAATAAAATTTTACTTGAGAATGAACTTCAAATTCGCATTGTTTTAGCAATTGATCTTATTAACAACTTATTACAAGTGAAACAAAGAAAAAGATATACTGTTGACAAATCTTTACAACATATTTGGCTACAGGTAAAAAGCGTTCATTTGTATAACTAATATTGTTGATGTGAATATGTTTAGGATTTCCAAACTTGGTGTGATCTACGTGCTTTAGAAACACAGATAGGAGTGCGATATGTGACTCACGAATCAGATGATTCACGATGGGAAAGGTATCATTCGGAACATGTGTGAAAGTGCCTACACGAAATGAAATGTGCATACTAATCTGCTTGTATTTAGATGTACGCTAATTTATGGAAAGCATCTGTGATATTTTTACATTTTTATTTTTTAATTGTTGTAGTAGTATGTCAAGTACTTGTTATCTTTTATTATTTACATTTATAGTACTCTTCACTGTATAACTATTTTGAAGTAAGAAATAACGAGGTATTAGAAAATTTGTATGTCAATAAAGGGCAAATATTGTGGCAAAAACGGTTAACTAAGAAGTTACTATTGCAAGTAACTTAAAATATAAGAAATTATTGGTGGTGTTTATAAATATATATGATATAAACATGCTGTTGTATTATTTAATAATTTACTGACTCGACACATTTAAACATGAAAACAAACTTATAATTCAATCAATACTCTCTAAAGGGTACTGTTTCGACTTAAAAGGTTTGCTACTACACATGTCCGCATGCCAAATTTAGTACACGTTGCAAACAGGAAATTGTTTTTGAAAAAAAATTATCAGTGAATTTATTTGAAAATCGTACGACACTCGTTAATGACCAATAGAAAAATTAGTTCACGAGCCGTATCCAAGACAACAAAAAAATTTCTTGGAAATTTTTTGTAGGTAGACATTACTTCTTTTTAGGGTTTTTGTCGTTACGATTTTCTTACCGAATCTGCATTCGAGCATTAATTCATATCCGGAAATTATTTTTCGTGCATTCAACAACGTCCTAATTTGCCCTCGCGTCCCGCTCGGGCAAATTAATACGACGTTGTTTGAACGCACTCAAAAAAATTTCCGGAAAGAATTAATGCTCTTATGAGATTATATGTGAAAATTTACATGTAAATTTTACATAAAATGTAGCGTCGTGTCATACAGGTTTAAAGCCTGTATGACACGACGTAAAAACATATTTGTAATGAATGAGCCACAAAATAAAGCAAATCGCACTTATGCAATATGGTTGCAGACGGTTTCTTGGTAAGTACTTAAGTTTCACAAAATAGGTTAATATGCATGAAAATGTATGAACAATTTAAGAATTGTTATTAGCGACGAAAAAGATAATGCCGTTGAAAACAGCAAAACTTCACAGCTAAAAACGAAAATCATTGCAATATTTTCTATATTACAGCTTTAAGAAGGATCTGGGGCAAAAAATTTGGCAGTTGGACAAGAAGGGAAAGTGTTTTAATTTGAAGGATATATTAAAATTTGCATTCAGAATTAAAGTGTAGTGAATAACAACAAGTAATTTGTTTGGAAAAACAAAAAACAGATATTTTTAAATAAAAATAATACATTTCGTAGGTAAAGTGAATTATAGAATTTATAATCAAAAAAAGCAAATATTTCTAAAGAAAACTAGAAACATAGCCAAAGTGTTAGGGAAGTCGACTGAAAAATTTCTAGGGGTGA
>CALNHX010010409.1:0-40524 GCA_940337035.1 Agriotes lineatus
ATTCAAACCACTTATTTCAATGCGTATTACCAAAAATTTTAAATTTTTTCAGCATGTATATGTTCCAATCATTTCGAATCCAGCTGTCTCCAAATACCTTTAAAGCAACGGTTACTAAATTACAACCCAAAAACAGCAGAAATTTAAAGGCTGATGCCATGCCTACATTAAATATTCCTAAATCTGGTCAAACTATATACAAAGAAGAAAGTTCTCTTCGATTAGAAAAAAGAACACGACGATGTGCAGTACATGAAATATTACTTTCTGCTGAATCCACTGCAATATTGGATGAATCTGTGTCTGAAAAACGATAGGACAAATCAGAGGTTGTTAGTATGGAGGTCGATGTCGTTAGTCAGACAGACGAGTTTCTAAAGTCAGATACGAGTTTTATACATACTTTGTTCTACTACCACATAATTATACTAAAAGAGATTAAGAAACGTCAACACGATTTCAAATTGAGAATTAAAAATCAGGTCAGGCTGCTTTCATTGCTTTAAATTGAAAACGCACAAAATTTTATAGATAGTTTTGACCGAAGGGTGCAGTAATATGTATCTTGCATAGTATACAATATCAACATGGCTTTGACGCATGAAAAGTGTCAAATAATAGCCTTCTTTAAAAAATGGCAGTCGAAAATAGTACATTATGTAACGAGCGTTGTAACTACATTTGATTACCACACCTGATTCATCCTAACGAAGAATTGTTAGAAGTCGCACTTAAGCTTGAATCAGAATTTTACACCATGCATGGAACTTTCTTATGCAACGAGAAAAACATTTTCCGAAATTTGGCTGACAGAACTATTTCAAAATTGAAAGGAAACATTCCATTTGAAGTAGTTCTTTGTCTAAGTAGAACGCGAACGTATATAAGATTGCGGGACCTCAATAAAAAAATTAGTTTTAATAATTGCAGAAGAAAACTAGAACAAAAAAATGTTAAAATTTACGAACTATAAAAAATAAATATTAGGGTGCAATTATTTCGTAAAAACTTTTTGTATTCCGGTATCGTAAACGCCAAATTAAAAAATTTAAATCATTATTGTTCATTAAAAAACTGACAAATACAACATGCTGTCTTTTCCTGTACTCTGATGTCTCTTTTGATAGTAAAATAAAAACGTTTTGTTCAGTTTGCGCACAAATATGCATGCAACAAAAAGGTTGGTGGCCCATTTATTTTGCACCTGAATGTAATAATGTTATAAATATACGATGTTTGTATTTTTCTCATCTTTTATTTAATAAATACTTTAATTAAGACATAATTTTATTCAAAAAGCGGGAGTGCGAAAGTATCTATCCCTATCTGACAATTGCGAATTGCGACCATTCCTCGAACAATTCGTTCAACAGAAAAATGTTGTCAATTTATAAATAAACATTGAATAGCATAAATGATGGCAAAAACTACATGGATTTAGATTTACACCATATATTACATCATGAAAAATATAGAAAAGGCCATAAAATTAAGCTAATTTAATTTGTTAAAGCGCCCCAATATGTATTAGAATCTATTGCGAACGTTGGAATTTCTGTCGCAGGTGACGTCACGTACAATTCTGAGATGCGCACGAGCATACCGGTATAAGTGTATCGTGGTCAGATCCCATCCTGGGGTTCTCCCCTAAGCCTTCTCCCAATCCACCTGAGACGATTACCCTTTTGCCCTGTGCAGGTTACTGTCTAAGCAAAGGGGAAATCGGCTAAAAGGTTCTTACGGTACTGGTATGGTTACTGTCAGTCCGTGAGAACATACCGATAACCTGGAGGTCCTTATCGAACCCGTTCACCGTCATTAATTTAAAGGCCGAAACCGTGGCTCCTAATTAGCTTTCCCCGTATCCCTTGTAACCGAACCGATGTTAGTTAAAGACCGAAACCGTGGAATTAGTAACTAACATTCCTGTAATCCGCTGAACGAGATTACCGCCGGCGTCCCGTCAGTGATCATCCGAATTCCGAAGGCGCATTTCATTTGCGTTCTCGAAAGCCGTGTTTCAACTGTAGTAACTCGCCCGAATTGTGAGGCACCAGGAAGTCATCAGCAGCCCGCCACCGCCAGGCTGGACGCATACAGAGATTATACGATAAGGGACCTGCCTGTAAGTGTCACCGCCAGCATACTATGAGCATTCCTGAAGCCATCCGAGAGAGATTTCCGCACTGCTGCAATCCAGTCGAAGCCGCAAATTCGCTTGAATAGCGAATTTCCCGAGAGTCCGACCGCTGCATCGTTTCGGGCCGCGAAAGCCGGCAAATCGTCTGGCGGCCCCCGGTCCAGTTTGGCTCACCGAACGCGAACTCCTGCAGCTTCCTACGCCGGCAGGTATGTTCTTGAAACACCATTTCTAATCCGAAGTGTTCGCAGCAGCTAGCCATTGTAAACAAATGTCACCTGGTGCCTGCGACCGACGACCTTTGCTCCGAAGTCGATGCGCGAGGCAGCTGGTGCGCGGCTGACCCACTCCGGGACATCGCCCAGAGGCGTAACATGCGCTAGGCCGGGGCATTCTACCAGATCCCTCCGCCGCCGCGTAGCAGCCCCACCGGCGTCCAGGAGCAACCCCTGTTGATGCAACTACCCCCCTGTCCGTAATATACAGTGTGTTCTATTAAGTTCGCATTCAATGTACATAGTTAAAGACAGTATATTTTATTTTTATTATTTATCTTGTGTTATTTATTGATCTACGTTATATCGGAGCAATTTGAACGTATTCTCCGGCTTAGAGCATACCTGAGGCAATAAGGCCAATTAAAATATTCCAAACAAAGGCGGAACGTTACACTAGCACCTTCATATAGCTGTGATTTTGTATTTCAGCCTGCTTGTGACCTGCTCATTGTTTATTGCTTGTTTGCTGCCGCTGTGTCGTTGTGAATTGACTTTTCCCTCGTAATCTGTGGACGAGCACATGTTATCTGGATCGACCCCAATGAGCTGTCGTAGTACAAACCTGCTGCGGAAGCTTCTGCTAGTCGCAGTCTCTCCCCCGCTGAACTCGTAGTTTGGGCGAGAACTTCTCCAGCTCCGTTTGGACCTTGCACTGGGCCCCTGCCTAAGAGATTAGCCCCAGCTGCTGTCGTAGCCTACGGAAGTCACCTCCTCCTGCTGGCCGCTCCACGCGCCAGAAACTCAAGCTGGCCTTAGACTAGTGCTCCTACGAGGTTACCAAGGTCAAAAGTTGTATCGTTAGCTGTATTTTGTATGTTCGTATTGGAAATTGTGATTTTTGCTGTGTTGCCCATTTTATAGACGCGTTTAGTACCTAATGTTGAATAGCTGCGTTCGCTAAGCTTTGAATGTAAATGATAGTACTCACCTGCTGAACTAATAATTCACTTTCATGGCGCGTTTGATTTCGTTTATTGTATTGTTTATTTGTTGCGCGATACCTGTCAAGTCGCTTCATGGCTCGTACGAACTACGTGCGTGTGGCTCCGTTCCAGCCCACGGGATTATTACGAATTTGAATTCATTACGTTGTTCGACGTTTTTGCTTCTTTAATTCGGGGCGTGAAGCGTTAGCAAGCATGCTGTTTATTTTTTTCAACAACTATTATATTATGTCTTTCCTCTAGGGCGTACGGAACTGCGTGAGATCTCACTCTATCTAGTATATCCCGCCAATTAGAAAAGATGAAGCGTAATTATTCGGGTAAAAGCTAGCGTCGTGTGTCTTTAGCTAGCAACCGCTTATCGCTTGCGACGTCCTCACCCTCTTTTGGGATCTCTGCTTCACAGAGGGTTGCACTTTGAGTCAGATTTGATTGCTTTATTGGTTACGCGTGTAGATCTGCTTCACAGATTGCGTTATTCTAGCTTGATGATTGTGTTTGCAAAATTTATACTTTGATTATCTGGCTACGCGCTCAGGAAGTGAGTATTTGGTTATTCGTTATGCGGCAATTTTAATCTGTGATATATTTAGGGTACCTGTGTGTGCAATTTGTATTGGTATATGTACGCAGCATCGATTTTAATGTGTTATATTTATTATTGTTTCATTGTATTGGTCTTGGCATGTGATATTTGGGCGTTTGGTTGCAAGCACTATAGAACCTCCTGTGTTAATAAAACTTGTTATCAGCTAGATTTTGGTGGTGTCATTTTTATTGCTTTTGTAAGCTGGGTTTATCCCAACCTTGGGGAGGTTCGACCCAAGGATTTATTCTTCGTCGAGAACCTGGCGCCCTTTTTAGAGTTTGGAAGTTTGGAACCCCGACCTCACGGCGAGTTAGCCGCCTTAGGCCGATATTTACCAGCTGACAAAATACCTAGTACAACTTTCGTCAACAGGTAAGGCCCACCCTTGCTCCATTTATCGTTACAAAAGGATTTTGACGCCCAACGTGTGGGGCTTGACTTAACGACGCTGTCACGACGTTTGTTAGGTGGTTTTGGTTCTATAGTGCATTGCCAAGGTGTTAAGGTTTATTAATTTTTGGTGTTGTTTTATGATGGACTCCTAGTTAGAGAACTGATTATTGGTGTGTTTTGATGAATCTTTCTGATGATTTGGATTTGGATTTCTATTGGCTGCGTGTTTGCGTGTTTTATTGAGTATTGGTTGGCATAGTTTGCTTGAGTTTACTTTGTGTTTTCTTTGTGTAGTTTGTTCTCTTGCCTTTTCCTTTGGAGTGATGATTAGTATTTTGGAGTGTGAATGGTGCGTTTGAGGGGTACACTTTTGTGGATTTTTAGGCTCTTCAAACCATCTTTCTAATGTGGATTGGTTTAGTCTTCTTTGATTGGCTCTTCTCTTTATTCTTGGGATTGTTTGCAAGTTGTTCGGTGGCGATGCGTTATGGGAGATTTGCTTCGGCAGATTTGGATAATCTCCTGAACCTCGTTCGATTGTTTTGAATAGCTCTTTGATTGGTTCTCTTCTTTGTGTGGATTGATGATAAGTTAGTTATTTGGTGGCGATGTGTCTGGAAGATTTGCTTCGGCGATTTGAATAATCTCTCCAGCCATTTTTGGGCTCGATTGGTACAGTAACTGAGTGCTTGATTTTATTTTCTTTTCGGATTTCTTTTGTCCGCTTCATTGGTAAGGTTTGAGTCAGCTTGCTGGATGTCTGTAGGGTTCCCTTGTTGGCTTTTTGGACTTTGTGGGTATAGCTGATGATGCCTATTGCCGTCAGTTATACGTTTTGGTGTGTTTGGTCGATTGTTGTTAGGGTATCCTTTCGCTTAGGCGGATTTCGGTCCTCAAGCGAAACTCGCTCCTTGCCTTTGGGCATGCTTGATGTTTGGGAACGGTTTCTTTTGCCCTCTTTTAGGGCCTCAGTGTTGTCTGGATTCGTAGAACCCGACTCTTTTGTTGAGCCTCTGTCCTTTTTGGTTGTGCGTTTGTGTGTGCCTGGTGATTGAGGACGGTTTCGTTCGCTCTTTTAGGGCATCGACTTTGTCGGATTTATTGGGACCTGAATCTTTCTCCAAGGCATTATGCTCTCGCCAACTCTTGTTGTCTTTGTCTGTGTGGTCTCGTCTACGTCTTTTTGGGTAGGTTGGCTGGGTGACGTCGGTCGGTTCACTAGGATTCAATTCCTCTTTTCTTTTACTAGAATTGGAATCCTGACATTAACAACTAGTCCCTTCTTTTCTCTCATCTTTCTTCTTCTCTGTTGTTTTTTTGTTTATTGGAAAGGGATGTTCCCTCATATAGTTGTGTTCGTCTTCTTTGATATTTTGAATTTTTGGATATTTTGCTCAGTCTTTGGTAATTTGGAGATAGTTTCAGTGTTGTAGGTCGATCCTGGGCCTAGGCACTTATCCCTGGCTGAGTTTGGTTTTCCTTTCCCTTCCTTCTTCTGTGTCGTTCGCTTTCCTGTCTCCCACTCCGCATTTTTCTGAGGTGTCTGCGTTTCGGGTGCATCTTCGTTGCAACCTGACGTAACCTTCCCTTCCACCGGCGCAGCTCACGTCATCTTGCAGCGACGGAAGTGGTTGGTGTCTAGCTGTCTTTGATGTTGTGCTTGGACTCTTACATGCTCTCTTCCTGTCTACTCTTTTAAGTCCTCTGTTTCTTCCCTTTGTATTTCTTTCCGGCAGGCATCGTTTTTTTTGGGCAATTCGGTTTTGATGGCAGTTGTATGGTCGGGTAAATCTGGGGTGATTTACCCTCCCTTTTTGTGGGGGGAGAATTTGTTACGTTACTTTTGGAGCGACCCTCGTATTAGTAAATTTTCGCTATTTGAATTTTCGCTTTTGAGTATTGTTAGGTGGCTTTTTGGAAATTCTTGCACTTTAAATTAGGTCTGATTAGCTATATCTTATGTTTAACTATCCTCCTATAATTATGAAGCACTTTCGTAAGCATCTCCCCGAATAACTACCCCTAGATTGCTAATTAAATTTATTTTTGCTTCATTTCTACATATATTACAGATTGGTAGTTAGGCAACCCTCTTCCCTCTTCTAACACTTTACAGTTATATTGCTGTTATCTGCGATGGCACTGGTGCATTCCATTAGTTTTTCTGGAGGTCATGCAGTTTTTGGAACATTGATAAGAGCAGACTTGGTGCTGCATTGCTGGAAATTTTCCTTCCTGTTCGACATTTAGCTGTGTTCTAGTGAAGTTGTACCTAGTTGGGCTCGTTTGCTTCGTAAGCTTTGGTAGCTTTCTCGATTGGAAGAGGATTTTGTCGCATCGAAACCCCATGGACGTGCTGGTAATTTTTGGTGTTTTATATTACCCCGTTCGTATCGCCTGTTGGGGGGATTTAATGGTACCGTCTTCGCTGAGCACATGTCGAAATCCTTCAGGCTGCCTACGATCGTAAGGTTTGTGGTCGTTAACTGCTGCTCCTAGCACCTTCGTATAGCTGTGATTTTGTATTTCAGCCTGCTTGTGACCTGCTAATTGTTTATTGCTTGTTTGCTGCCGCTGTGTCGTTGTGAATTGACTTTTCCCTCGTAATCTGTGGACGAGCACATGTTATCTGGATCGACCCCAATGAGCTGTCATAGTACAAACCTGCTGCGGAAGCTTCTGCTAGTCGCAGTCTCTCCCCCGCTGAACTCGTAGTTTGGGCGAGAACTTCTCCAGCTCCGTTTGGACCTTGCACTGGGCCCCTGCCTGAGAGATTAGCCCCAGCTGCTGTCGTAGCCTACGGAAGTCACCTCCTCCTGCTGGCCGCTCCACGCGCCAGAATCTCAAGCTGGCCTTAGACTAGTGCTCCTACGAGGTTACCAAGGTCAAAAGTTGTATCGTTAGCTGTATTTTGTATGTTCGTATTGGAAATTGTGATTTTTGCTGTGTTGCCCATTTTATAGACGCGTTTAGTACCTAATGTTGAATAGCTGCGTTCGCTAAGCTTTGAATGTAAATGATAGTATTCACCTGCTGAACTAATAATTCACTTTCATGGCGCGTTTGATTTCGTTTATTGTATTGTTTATTTGTTGCGCGATACCTGTCAAGTCGCTTCGTGGCTCGTACGAACTACGTGCGTGTGGCTCCGTTCCAGCCCACGGGATTATTACGAATTTGAATTCATTATGTTGTTCGACGTTTTTGCTTCTTTAATTCGGGGCGTGAAGCGTTAGCAAGCATGCTGTTTATTTCTTTCAACAACTATTATATTATGTCTTTCCTCTAGGGCGTACGGAACTGCGTGAGATCTCACTCTATCTAGTATATCCCGCCAATTAGATAAGTTGAAAGGTAATTATTCGGGTAAAAGCTAGCGTCGTGTGTCTTTAGCTAGCAACCGCTTATCGCTTGCGACGTCCTCACCCTCTTTTGGGATCTCTGCTTCACAGAGGGTTGCACTTTGAGTCAGATTTGATTGCTTTATTGGTTACGCGTGTAGATCTGCTTCACAGATTGCGTTATTCTAGCTTGATGATTGTGTTTGCAAAATTTATACTTTGATTATCTGGCTACGCGCTCAGGAAGTGAGTATTTGGTTATTCGTTATGCGGCAATTGTAATCTGTGATATATTTAGGGTACCTGTGTGTGCAATTTGTATTGGTATATGTACGCAGCATCGATTTTAATGTGTTATATTTATTATTGTTTCATTGTATTGGTCTTGGCATGTGATATTTGGGCGTTTGGTTGCAAGCACTATAGAACCTCCTGTGTTAATAAAACTTGTTATCAGCTTGATTTTGGTGGTGTCATTTTTATTGCTTTTGTAAGCTGGGTTTATCCCAACCTTGGGGAGGTTCGACCCAAGGATTTATTCTTCGTCGAGAACCTGGCGCCCTTTTTAGAGTTTGGAAGTTTGGAACCCCGACCTCACGGCGAGTTAGCCGCCTTAGGCCGATATTTACCAGCTGACAAAATACCTAGTACAACTTTCGTCAACAGGTAAGGCCCACCCTTGCTCCTTTTATCGTTACAGAGTATAATAAGAGCCCAAGATTGTTAGTGTACTAAACGAGGGCCTTTGGCCCGAGGTGTGTACAACAATCGCGGGCTCTTAGCTCATAATGCTCGTAGTGCCTTCAAGGTTTTATGTCCTACTAGTTTCTTACCTAATTCATACTCATAATTCAATTCATATAATTACTATGATATAGTATTTAAGATTGATCTAGTTAGCTGATCTAAGTTAGATTTGTGACATTAGCTGAGCTGTCATTAATTTTCATTGTGACAGTGGTGCATAATACAGTTGTATCCATGGAAACAAATACTGTGAATTTTTCATAATAACCCTAGTGTTCTTATGAAGAAAATAATTGCCCTGGAGCGTTATTTTGTATCTAAGATACCTTAAAATAGAGTCATTAATTTCAATTAATGTACTGGTAGGACATAAATACTCGTACGATGCGATCGCTACGGCAACTCGTGTTGTACACATTAAAGCAACTATTGTTTTCAGTCTGACGCAAAACATTTTCAAGTGACGATGACGATGATGTGGTTGTAGCTTCCTGGTACATACGAAATAAAAATAGGAAACAGAAAAAGAAAATTTGGGTACTTTCCTATATCAAAAACAATAAAGAGTGCAATACTTTTATGGCAGCGAGAGAACCCTCCCAACGTGAGCAAAAATATCAGTTATTCTACCGAATATCAATAAATAGCTTTAATGTATTAGTAGCTAAAGTTAAGCCGTTGATTGAAAAACGCGATACTTATTTCAGAAGATGTATAAGTGTAGAAGAACGAATATTAATAACATTAAAGTAAGTACTATTAACACAATTTTATTTATTATTAATAAGTACAAATTATTCATAGGTTCAAAGCTATAAACAATACAAAAATGCCTAACTCGTTTCTTTCAAAACTAGGTAGTTAATTTGTGTCGGTGAGTTGAATGTTAAAGAGAGAAGACGGTTGAGATGACGGAATACTTAAAGCCGGCGGACATAGAACCGTGTAGTTAGCAGACGAATAATTAATGGTATTTGTCAAAAAGAGTTGCAGCAATCATGATTTCATCAATAAGCGGAAATACTTTTCGCTTAAACTCGCGCATTTGGAGTTCTGTAAAGTCATTGACTTTCGGTAAAAAGCTGAGAAGAAACATTTTTCTAGCGTCAGTCTCAGTTTCTTTTTTCGACTTTCCGGATTTGTCTGAGATTTTACAAAATACATAAACGATTTGTCAAACTCGGGTATGCTCTGCTTTGGTTTTTTTTCCTATTTTTGCTATATATCTATTGACTGACACTGCTTGTATCTGCTTCAGAAAGTGCTTTACTATGCTGTGGTCTAGCTCCTTGATCGTGTTCTGTCATATCATTATTTTACTGAATTTCGTTTTCTTTTTCTTCATCCTGAGATGTAACTGGTAAATCAGGGTCCTAATGGAAAAGCAAATATTTCTATTAACAGCAATTAGATTAATCGCTGCCATGGAGTAGGCCAGCGTTTTGAAGGGAGATCACTGACGGTTATACTGAAACTTACCAGCTACCAATTTAGAAGCTTGGTTTTCAACAAGATTTATCAAAGAATCGTTTGCACTTGCTTAAGTCTGTAACAAACGAATTCAGGTTCCAAAATGTATGGACAACTAATCGTACTATTAAGGGTAAAGTTGACAACCGCTTTTCGATCATTTCTATGGAGGATTTAAAACAGATAAAATAAGTGATATCAAATTTTGTATAAATCGCAAAAACATTTTTTCGCATATAAGGCTTGCAGATAAATTGCAATACGCATTTTTTAAATTACATTGCTTTTTGTTAGCGGTATGTTGCTGTATGTTTATATATTTCTTATCAGCATTTGCATTTTGTTCTGTAAACCTAAATTGCTTATATATTTTTTTAATACTCACTTGGAATACGGTATCTTTTGCTCTGTTCTCTTCTGCGTAGGCTATAGATTTGTTTTTGAGTCTAAAATTATAAACAATCTTAAGTAATGATTTCAAAATTAAAATGTGCCCACATTAATGTCTGTACGTTGCTTGTTGCCAATTTTAATGCTTTCAGGGAAACCATTATTGAATCGTCATTTGAGTTGCTGGTTGTCTCCGAAACTTGGTTTTCTGATTATATAATAAAATATACTATATCTATTGGCGGTTATAATATTATACGAGCGGATCGAGGACCTAAAAGTGGAGGTGTTGGTGGCATTTTATGTATGAACCTCTTTTTCATATACAATTTTTACTACCTCCAACGATATTTATTTATTTCGCACTCAGCCAACAGCCGTTAGGCCAATTATAGGCTTCGCTGTGCATTTATGGGGACTTCCAACCCCACTAACGACTATCATGATGTTGTTATGAGAGCCGAGACCAACTATTTCCGTGATAGCCGTATCACAAGGCGCCGAGAGATGCAACCGTGGAACTCCCATCCAAGTTCTGACCAGAAAGAGCGTTGCTTAACTCTACTGATCGAACGTGAACGCTTGTTCAAGCTACACCACCCGGGACAATTATAGATAAGCATCATCTTTAAAAATCGTAAATATGCATTTGGAGTATTATACCACCCACATCGATAACATTACTTAGAAGTTGTTAGTTTTACAATAAATAATAATACCATACCAGTTACAGATACCATTAAAAATCTGAATGTAATCCTAGAATCAAATTTTTGTTTTAAAAACCCATTTAAATGTTTGTCGAGCTTATTGCAATTTAAAAACTACTTTCTTAATACGTCACTCATTCAACACTAATATCAAACCCACATTATGTAACAGTATGGTGTTATCTCTGGTTGATTATTGTGATGTGTCGTATGGATCTTGTATTGATTCGCAAGGTAAATCCAAGTACCAAAACCTTCAAAGTGCATGTTTATGTCTTATTTATGGTATAAAAATATACCTAGTAGAATATTACTTAAATTAAAAGACTTTCATCAGATAAATAATTTGAATAGATGTCGTTTACATAGTGACCATCTAAATCACAAAATTGTTCTATTTGAAACACCACCCTACTTACATAATAAAATTACATTTCGGACAGATGTTCATAACCCGAATTTGAAGTTTTGGGGCAATGTATCTATTCCTTTTCATCAAAGAACATTTGTTAAACGCTAATATATTATGTGAGTATTACAAATATTGTAATGACCGTCTCCTCATGGGATAAAATAAGTAAATTACACAAATACAATTGGTTTTAATGATGAATTCTTGTGTAATCTCAGGGCTTATTAAAATGATGTTTGTAATAATTAATGTGCAAAAGAAATGGTTTATTGCCTTTCTGATTTTATTTATTGTCAATTTTTATAATCAATTTGCTCCGGCTTGAATGAGAAAAACTCTTATCAAAAGGGTTGAATTTTTTCGACTCAGTATTACAATTACTGTTAAGTAGGACTTGTATGGCAAATGCTCGGCCTTCTTGAAAAAGACAGTTAACCTCTAAAATTGACGACCCAAAACAGAGACAGTACGTTCGTACAAAAAAATAAATTAATTGAATTGAAAACGCCAACAATTAAGAAAAAAGCCTCAGGTAAATGCAATGCAAGCAAATAAATGTTGCTAACCTGGTTTTTGTTTCAGTGACGCAGGGACGCGCAACTGGCAATTTTGCTCTTTCCGGCAAATCTGACTCCAAAAAAACTCAAAACCAAAGAACGCTATCTCGATAAAAATGCTCTGGAAAGGTACTTCAAACTAGGATCTGCTTCTGAATCTCGTATAAAGTCTAATCTTGCCGCCGCACAAGGCTGAAGGAAAGCCTAGACCCCGCTCCTGTTGAATTTTACCTTATAAGTGGAGCCTCGATGCTGGCCCACAAAATGAAGTGACGCCACGGCTCTAATAATTCTGGTGATGGCCTCTGGGTTCTGCTTCCTGCACGTAGAGCTCATATCAATAAAGGACTCCTCCACACGTAGTACACAAAAGTTTCAGCTCGCCGATGCCTCTATCTGCAGGTAAAACTGCCCGAAAAATGCCCTCGATGTGGGACTCAGTTGGCCATTCCTCGCAGGGCTTCTCGCTTTTCACCGGGAGCATTAAACACAAAGAAACGTCACACAAACGCACTCTGCGAACTGGTGAACAAATAAAACCACTTTTCGACTCACACAAATGAAATTTAATATGGATAAATTACAACTTTCTGAAAGCCAAACTTTTTAATAACCAACTTTATTTGTGAGTAGTCAATAATAATAATCGAATATCTGGTATCCTCGCAACTAATTCTACAACTGTTTTTTTAAGTAAGTTTCGATACAATGGTTTTACTTACGAACGAAACTGTCTTTTTCTTGGAAAATTGTCAATCGTAGCACTTTAACTTTCACAATTCTCTGATTTTCACTATTAGTTTTAAATGCACTGTTTGTCACGAATTCTTTTATTATCAATTCACTATTGTTCTTATCAAGCTTTTGGTAGTCTTATCGTTGCTCTTTGCAATATTTCTTCCTTCCACTGCTTCCAAATCCTTAGCTGTCTTGCCGATCGTTGGCTTCATAATCTTTAACTCTTAACGCTCATATAACATTTGTAACGTCACAAAACATCTCTGTATCATGTTAAATTCACATTATTGTATTGACGTTACCAAATCAAATCTGTCGTTCACATAAGTTAAGGTGTGCTTGCCATTACTAGCATCAATTATAAATAAAACGTTAAACGTAACCCTTTCGATTCAGCTTTATCAAATGCTAACTTTTCTCAATCATATTATAGTTACTGCTAATTGTATCATGTGTATTTATTAGTGTAAAATACTGACTTTATCTTGCAATAAACAAATTCATCAATTTGGTGCCTATTTAAATTAATCTTTCATTTTTATGCCTTAATTAGGCAACCAGAATTGCTGTGGGCATTAAACCATTGCAATATATTGGATAAGTGAAATCAAAAAGGGATGTACCAAAAGGGCAACTGTTTTCACATATTATTGTTAAAGTGCTGCACTAAACTTTTGTAATGGACTGGTTTGCTTATTGCTGAAAATGTAACGAATTGCAAATAAACTATATATGGAAAAAGTTAATTCTTCTGGAGTTTTACCCGTTTTAAATATCAACTTCTACTGCTACAAAAAAGTATGGCATCAAATATATTACACCTACAAAACTGCAAATATATCCGGTTTGATTAACTTCTATCGAACTTTTGCTGTTATCAGCTGTCTCGAGTCGGTTTCTTTCATCATTATAGCTGAAGTTGCAACTGCAGCTCTAGATATCCCCGTTAGAGTATCGTGTAGTGTACGTCGCCCACTTTAAACTATCATTCCTAGAGCCAGTAATACAGGTGGGATTGAAATTTGACAATATTTATTTTATAAAGGTACGAATTTAGGTTAGCTGCAGTTTAAGATTGGTGTGTACATAGTATAAACATCCCTGTGTAATATAAGAAATGTGTGTAGACCGTAATAAGAGAGATAATTTTTCGTTTCTACCTATATTACTGGCTCTAATAAGAACGGTAGTTCAAAGTGGGCGACGTACACTATAAGATTACCCCTCGCTTTTTCACGAGTCGATTCCATTTCGAAGAATTCAAACACTTGAAATGTGGCTTCACTTTACATGTCAATATTTGACGCCATTATTGTTTATGTAAATTTAGTTGGCCTGTACACTGAGACATTTTCGCCACCTAGCGAAATATTTGCAAACCAGGACAAAATTTAGCCAGCTTAAAATTCCAGTCGATTCACCTCAATCTCTTACACCGTGGTGATAACTAATATATTTAAGGCAGTAACACAGGAGAAAGCGCTGAGAGGGAGACTTAAACAAATGCTTTTATATTTAAAGATGTAAAATTGCCAAAGACGTGATATATTCTGCCGATCATCTCGTCTTTCACGTATTTTCTACTTTGTTGCATATACCTGGCAACCTGATGTACAGTCGTGTGCAAATAAATCTGGGACAGTGTTTTTTTCACATGCAGATTCAGTTAAGAATTTGAAGAATATTTCCATGGATTTCCTCTTATCAGAGAGAGTTACGGGTTTCAGTACCTGTTAAAGTTTAATGTAACTCTTTCTGATAGCAGGAAATCCATGGAGATATTCTTCAATTCTTAACTGAATCTGCATGTGAAAAAAGCACTGTCCCAGATTTATCTGCACACGACTGTATGTTTACGTTCGAATGATAATTTAAGTTATCTTGAATAATTTCGATTATACAAAATCGATTATACTAGAGTAACTTCGCTAGGCGACGCAATACATAACTTTTGTCAACTTGATGTTGTTTTCATGGAAATTTCCTACTTTCAGCTAGGTTAATACAAACAAATCGAGTTGCTAATAAAATATTTATTTGTTCCTGATATTGAAATTTACTCAAAAAATAATCAAATCGAATACAAGGCGTACTTCGAATAGGTTATACGTCTCAAACTTCTTACACAATAACAAATCGTGTCAGTTTGGCACGTTAAATAGTCCGACAACATTGTGCATAATACGCAACAGGTTTTCGACATTAACCCGATAATATCTAAGTACTTATAGTATTACTACTAATAATACTATTTCCCCACGCCCACATCATTCACCCGGTCGTTATCATAGCGAACGTGTTTATTATGAAAAAAATGCACAATTCACAGTTATATAAATATGTCATTTTGACCTAGAAATTACGGACAATCTACTAACATTGTCAGTTGTCACAATATAGCTGTCATCCATTAAATTGCAAAACTGTATTCCAGTACAGACTTTATATTGACTAAACAGTCCCCAGAAAGGTTTGCTACTCCCTTCACTATTTCTTTATAGAAACTCTCAAAGTGCAACGCTTTTAATTGTACAAATAGCACTTCCACGAGTTTTTGCAAGTGCCACAGTTCTTCTACAGTTTTATTCGCTAAACACTCCTCTGACAAGCCCACTTCCTCCAATTTTATTATTTTTATGTCTGAATCGCTTGGAATATAATACTCTTCCTTCCTATTTCCAGAGCTGCCCACTGACCGTCGGGGGAATAGAAGTAGTTGGAAATCACTCCTTGATTTGCAATTAGGGCTATCCACTCACATTCATCTAACTGCACCCAGTCATTTTTGGTATCCCGTAATACTTGGGGTAAATTGTTAACTCCACTCAAACCCTACACTGACGTACTTAGAACTTGATTTATTTAATTTGTACGTCTTAGACTTGAGCTTGAAAGTGGCATTGAGCTTGAACTCAGGCCCAAGTGGCAGGGAAAAGATTCCAGAACTGTCCACTTTACTCTACTTATTGAGTTTTAATTCATAAGGGGTCTTATCGAGGCAGATTGTGAAAAAACAACAATATTGCAGTATTTTCCTAATATATTCATCTTTATTTTTGAACTTATGTAACTTAGTCGCAGATACCCCCATATAACAATATTTGTATGCATAAGTTACTACCCCGGTATTGGTTTTTTTAACAATAAAATTCTGTGTTGGAGTCTGGGTTAGGTTAAATTTAATTGTATGATTATTTCTTGAGCACTTCGTTTAGTTATTAAATCTTAAAAATCTAATTTAAATTGAAACAGCGTCGAACTTCTAGTAAACTTTGCCACTCATCTGGTAAACATTCCAGAGGAAGCAAATCCGTATCCTATGGGAAAATAGTTGGCCATTCCCATTGATCAACCACGCACCCCCACTTGTCACCATCCTTACGGATGGAGCACCAATTTCTGTGCTTTAACTTTTAAGAGAAGAAGCATGTTAAACATTCAAGACATCAGATACCTACCCTTAAGTGCAACTTGTATCATAGTCAGTGAGTATATCGTCAACAGTAAAAACAACGTACTTATCTTAAATTTATTAAGAATCACAAACATGTATTGTGGCATAAAACGCTACACCGCACCAACAATCCACCCAACCTCATATAAATAAGTCGTCATGAAAGGCAGCAAGACGTTTTCAGTTTTTTTCCCAGATAATTCTGGCCAAAATCTTGTTAAGTTCGTTCCGACAAATCTGCTCTTTCAGTATTCGATCACCTCGTCATTCCCATTCGAGCGATTCTGCTTGTAATCGCACTGATTCATTTTCAATGCCATGAATATTAATTCCGAATGGATTTTTAACCCAAGTATAATTTTCAATTTGGACATTTTGTGGAAGACGTTTTTCCATTTTCGTTTGAAGGTTTTTTAAATGGTTTAAAAGATAGACACGAACAATAGGAATAATAGAAGTATTTTTTTTAAACGGGGTTATTTACTTTCTTATTTAGTTTCGTGGTGACATCTTGCGATCCATCCAAAAAACCATCGCAACCCAACTAAGAACCACTGTCTTAGGGCCGGTTGCAGAAAGCAATGTTAAGTCTGGTGTTAGCTAACGAGACGTCAAAGTGAACAAAAACGAATCAAATCTCAAATGCTTATGGTAACTAATACATTAGTAAACAAAAGTTGATGCGATTTTGTTCACTTTGACGCGATGTTAGCTAACACCAGACTTAACATTGCTTTCTGCAACCGGCCCTTTATGTCGCAAAAGACCAAGATCTCTAAACAGAGTAGGTTGCCTCATAACTTCCAACCAATAGGAGCAGCGGCTGAGTGGCGCGATACGTCACGGGTGTACTGATTTGAACGCTGGAAGCAGACTTGTACATGTGCAGAATGGATTAATTTGGTTATTAGACAATAAATGTCTTCGAGTAATATTTTTATCGACGAGCAGGCATATTAATTGGGTTTTGCTTAATTATTAAAACCTAATCAATTACGCACTTTTATTAAAATAAGTTGGAATACCTAGACTTAATATATATAAAAAAGGCATTTGTCATTTAAGAGCAAATGAAACGCAATAATACTTATTAAACGGCTAAATATAAAATGAAAAGATAGTAATATTGATTTTATGATTATAAAAAATGGTATTTACATTTTTTTCATTTTTTTGGTAACTTAGCATTTTTATCATCACCTGAAATTCTCTTCCTGCAACTCGAGTTTGATCTTAAGGAATTTTGATATTTTATTCTCATAGACGTTCTTTGTCTGAAAAATGACTGTACTAAAGGTTTTTGAATATCCTTTAGTTTTCTAAAAATGTAAATTGTAGTTCGTTCTACAATTCCTCGTCCACTATGAAATGTCTCAGAATGAAATTTCCATATCATCAATATATGTTTGCCATAGTAAAGAAGGTTGCATTAAACCCCCAAATGACAAGCATGGCCTCCTCAGATTTGTAAATATATGTTCCCAACTCCGGATATTCATCTTTGTGGCCTTTAGCAAAATATCCGGGTATATACATTAAACCATCCTGTTCTGAAGACGGTTGGGAGGATACTGCACTGCACTGCACTGCACTGGAATTATCTGAAAAATCCTCGGAAATTTTCAAAGACTACGTCGTTTTTAGAACTTTCGATTTTTGCTTCTTTCAAATCACTTGCTAACAGATATTCCTCCTGTTCAGCTTCGTTTGCTAGCACATTGGTGTATTTAATCATAAACGGCGAATGCCGAATATGCGCCTCTTACCTGGCGTTTTTGCTACAAGAATCACTCTTATCTTGTACAATGCCTTTAACGAGACGGGTGATCGTGAAAACCACCTCTTCCTTTCAACTAAAAATAAGAATTTATTATAATTTGCTGCACATATGTAAGTAGACGTATTTTTCACCTGAGCAAAAAAAATTCCAGACAATCCTGATTCAGACAGTGTGTCAAGACATAAGAAATTTCATATTCTGCTTTCAAATGGACATACAGCTGTTGTAAAGATGAACTGAAAATTATAACTCCTTTTTGAAAAATTTTTAGAGAAGCAAGTTTCTCAAAGTTAAAATCAAGCATTTGTATTGTAATACTAGCCCCTGCTTATAAAGGGTTGTAAAATTTATTTACCACGGGATAGCTCATAAGTCGGAGCTATGTTCAACTGTTCACTCAGACATACATAAATAAGTAGGCAAACACCAACAGAGTATCCTGTATTACAAGTTATTATATTTAGCTATAATACAAAATAAATATTCATGTAATAACGAGAATGAAATGTATATTGCACAAATTAGCGTTCGTGTAATAAAACGGCGTTGCTTGTCCCTACGGATGCTGCACCCAGGTCTACACCCATGCTCGGCGTGCCTGCTGCCCTCGTGCTTGGGACGTCGTGGACGGTCAGACTTCTAATTCGTGGTATATCGGGACGCCAGCGACGGCGCTGTGGAATCTGTCAGTTTCTGGCCGGCTTAGAATTTTGGCTACTGTAAACAAATACAGATTAAAACTGTTTACGTTATTTCTCACCCGGTTTGTGTAGCTACTATTGTTGCTAATGTATGCCCCCGGGGAAGCTCGCCGCAGCGTGGTGAATTCGGGACTACGGGCGGAGTTCTACTTGCAAACGTAACGCAGTTTCGTTGCCGATAACCTCAAAATATGCATGTGCTTTTGGACCCCTACGAAGATGCTATTAGCAACTCGATCGCCAGGCCTCACGAGTTTCTAGGTTAGTAGCCAGCTATAATCTCAATTATTGATACAAGTAGAATTATTCGCACAGCTTAGCGAAGTATTTAATTTAAAATACAAGGGGAAAATTAGGACTTGTAACTTTGTTTATAATTGCCGGCTTGCAAACGGATTATGACACTGGTTTCTGGAATTTTAAAGCTAATGACCTAGATATTATATTCTAAAACACCAGGTCGCAATTAGCTTCGGGTTTAATAAATTTAATAAGAAAGTGGAAGCAAATGACCTAGATATTATATCCCAAAACACCAGGTCGCAATTAGCTTCGGGTTTAATAAATTTAATAAGAAAGTACAAGCTAATGACCTAGATATTATATCCCAAAACACCAGGTCGCAATTAGCTTCGGGTTTAATAGATTTAATAAGAAAGTGAAAGCTAATAACCTAAATATTATATTTCAAAACACCAGGTCGCAATTAGCTTCGGGTTCTAACAGGTTTAGTAAGAAAAGTGATCCTCGCAGAGGATCCGGGAAAAATCTCTTCGGACAGGACGGGTAAACCTGAGCCAAGCTCAAGCTTCGGGATCGGGATCTGGAATCGGAACCTCGGTGGAAAATCTCTAGAAAAATCTGTATGGAAAATCTGTCGAAATGAGCTCTGCAACTGCTTTTATATGCCTTGCAAAGTTCCTAGGTGGGGGGACGGCGCGCGGCTCGCCTTTGTCTAACGCTGTTATCTCTGGCGGAACTTCGGCCCACGCTGGCTTATCTTCCTGGAACACGCCGTGTTTCTTGATAACGCGGAGTTCGGCGACGTTTAAATTTGAAAATATTATTTAATATTGGATTAATCAAATTCAAACGGAAGCTAGCGTTACAGTATTATTGCGTTTGATTTGTCTTGTGATTTTCTGTGTGCTCCACTTGAAAAATTATTATTAGTGATTATTGTTACCATTTTATTTGGACGATTTATTATTAAAGTTTCTGTTTTTGTAACAGCTACAAGAGAGAGGTATGAACCAATATTGTACGTTTCTTTAGGTGCGTTTAAAATGTTGATTTTATTTAAAGAGGACCCGAACAATTTGTAGTGTCAAAATCTGCAAAAATAATGCAGAAAAAGCAAAAACAGCCGAAGAACAAGTTCGGTTTTTCTCTTTTCCAAAAGATAGTTTGTTAAGGAAAGAATGGGTTCGACTATGTTACTGTAAGGGCAAGTTTGACCCATCAAATAAACGAATTTATAGCAAACATTTCAATATGGACCAATACGAGAATGTTGTACAAGCTAAATTAATGCACATATTACCACAAAGACAGGTAATCATTTTTTAATAAATAAATATTTTATGTTAAGGACATTAAAACTAATTTAATTGCAGCTAAGCTTTTGTTGTATTTATTAACACTTCCTGAAAACGAGGTAACAGATAGAAGTAGAAAGCTGAAAACAAAAGAACAGAAGGCGATGGTGCAAGAACTTATATGGCCTGAAGCAGAAGTAGTCGATTCATCAAATGAAATACCAACCACCAGTACAGACATACCTATAGCAATTGGTAATGATTATACACTTAAAAAATAAAACCTCTCAGTATGATTTGAAACTTCTGAAAGAAAAAAATGCAAGTTTAGAGAAAATAGTTGATGAAATTGGAAGTGATTCAGAGATTAAAATTAGAAAACTTTTTGCAGAGTTTCTAACACCCAATGAGCTAGATATTGTGTAAAAAAAAGCTTGATGGACAGCTGACGAGTTGTCCAAAGCATTCACAGTATCTAAGATAATTTTAATAAGCGTGCCTACATTGATTTCCGATAACAATTGTATCCCCTGCCTGACATTTCTACTCCACACGGTTATGCAGCTAACATAGACTTACGAAATGGTTTATTACTACAAATTAACCTAATACTATAGTGCTTTCATTTCCGTAATAAGGTATTGCCAACTCTGTTTTTTTTTAAATTCATCATTTAACAAAACATTTTATGGCTAAAATTATTCTCATCACATTGGTCGTTATTTATTTTCAGTAGTAATATAATAGCTGCATAAAAAATTATTGATAATTTTAAAATCAGTATTCGGTACGTACGTATAGTTAAGTAAAAATTATTCAAAATTTTAAATTACTTGAGTAAAAATACATTGGAGTCTAACGAAAAGCCAGGAAGAAAAGCTGAAGCGTTGGGAACGGAAAATGCTTAGAACAATTTTCGGTGGCGTTAGAACAATTGAAGGATGGAGAAGAAGAACCAACAAAGAAATATAAAGGCTATATAAAGAACCCAAAATAACAGTAACAATAAAAACGAACAGGTAAAGATGGTTAGGGCATATAGAGAGGTTAGATAAAGGAAGAATGGCGAAAATAGAGTTGCACATAACCCTAATTGGCAAACGAAGAAGAGGACGGCCAAGGAAAAGATATGGTTTCAAAGTGTGATGTCCGATGTAAATAAGCTCAAAATACAAAATTGGAGAGAGAATGTTAGATAAAGAGGTGAATGTAGGAAGATAACTGCCCTAGGCCTGCAAGGCCTGTAGAGCATGTATATATACAAGGTGTCGCAAAAAGAATGGGATACCAATCAGTCATAGATTCCTTAGGTTATAATAAAACAATTAAACCTAGTGTGCCTTAGTACAAAGTCTCTCCAGTAAGAAGTTATAGGGCATTAACGTTCTATTTTTTATTTATATTTATAATTTTTACAAATGTAAAAATATCGATTTCACTGTTGGTACACTTGCTTACCGTTATGGGCGTTATGTACTGCAATAATACAAACATTTTCATAAATTACACTTGACTTTAAGAGGAACTTTACCTACCTTTGCGAACTTCTTTTATCTCTAACTTTGTTATCTGCAACATTTTTTTTTAATTTTAGGTTATCGTCCGAAAGGATTAAAAAGCGTAAAAATAAAATGCTCTTAGTTCATAAGCGTAAAAGCAACTGTTTACCTTAAAATACCTGTCAACAATTTTTGGTTGTCATTAAGACATGCAATTATCAAGTAGCCATGATCACAAAAACAATGGACAGTGAGTGTGATATAGTAAACAACAATAATAAATCAATTAATTACATTACTAGCAGTCCAGTGAGACAAATGTCTCATTTAATAAAACAAAAAAGACCGTTTTGCAAATAGAACGCGTATTCACCACACGTACGTATATGACGTCTCTGTTGGTAGCAACCTACCAGTCGCATTCGCCTTGATAAAATTTGCCTAGAATCTAACCTAAAAAGTTAGGATTATAATTAAGATAATAATTAGGGTTAGAGACTGAAATTCGGTTTCTGACCTGACATGACCATTCCAAACATATAACTTTAATTATAACTTTTTTTTCTATCTCATACTGTTTTGCTGATGAAACAGCGTCCCAGACCGACAAAACAGCGTCCCGGACAGACACGTCTATTAGATAAAGGATTGACATACAAATTTGTCTTTTGTGCTTACGAAAATACTGGGATATAAATTTTCCAATGCTGAAATATTCATTATCTCACGGCATTTTCGTATGCATAAAAGATTGGTTTTAATGTTACCAACGTCATTAATTAATTTATTATTGTTGTTTACTAGATCACAATCACTATCCATTGTTTTTGTGATCATGGCTACTTGATAATTGCATGTCTTAATGACAAACAAAAACCTTTGATAGGCATTTTAAGGTAAACGGTTGCTTTTACACTTATGAACTAATACCACTTTATTCTTACGCTTTTTAATCCTCTTTCGGAGGATAGCTTAAAATTTCAAAAAAAAATGTTACAGATAAAAAAGTTAGAGGCAAAAGAACTTCTTGAAGGTAGGTAAAGTGTCGTTTAGAGTCAGGTCTAGTTTATGAAAATGTTTGTATTAGTACAGTAAATAATAGTAAGCAAGTGTACCAACATTGAAATTGATATCTTTACATTTGTAAAAATTATTATAAAAATAAAAAATTGAACTTTAAGGCACTATAACTTCTTACTGGAGAGGCTTTGTCCTAAGGCATATTAGCTTTAATCGATTTATTGTAACCTAAGGAATCTCTGACTAATCGGTGCCCATTCTTTTTGGGACACCCTGTATATATAAAAATACAGTATTATTATATCAGAAGTTGCACTTTATTTTATGAATTCTCATAAATTTTCTTAGCTACTGAGTTGAGTACTCTCCGTAACACACACACTAGAACTACTGCTACCAGAAAAAACTATGACAACTTTTTTTAGCTGTCTGAATCTGAATGTTTAATTGGCTACTGGGATGTGAATAACTTTCAAATTAATTCAAAACGTCAATGTCAATCATGCGTAAAACGAGTTCAGTTTCAAAAGCTAGGATTAATTCTCGCTTAGAAAACGGTGTAACTATTATGCATGGCTAATGGATTTAGAAGCTGTCCTAGTGTTTTGTGTACACATTTCCTCGTTTAATTTATTGTACTTTAATAATTGAGGTTAGAACTTTAACATGTATACTCTGTTCACATATTTTTAGCCATGGAAGTTTTCCCCGTTTAGCTGTGTAAAATTACTTTGTTGTATTTAAACAAGGTTTACATTGGGGGTTATTGTTTGGAAATGCAATTAGATTAGAAAACATTACAAAACAGCTTCAAATGCAAAGTTACCATATTTAAGCAGAACGGAAAATACAACTTTAGTAACTTTTATATACATATCCAGTTTCAGTAACTATGTAATTAGTGGCATTTTTAATTAAGTACATGGAAGGTCATATAATACTTTAGATTTTAAATTGTTGTTCAAAGTACTATTGGTAGTGTGAGGAAGGATAGAGGTTTTTCGCCTTACCTGTTGGCGAAAGTTATAGTAGGTATTTTGCCGACTGGTAAATATCGGCCTAATTGGGCTCACTCGCCGAGAAGGGTCAGGGTTCCAGCTACGCTGGAAAAAACAATACGAAGGGAGAGGGCGCCATGTCCTCGACGTTGTCTAATCCTTGAGTCGGACCATCACAAGGTAAGGGATAAATCCAGCAGCACAAACGAAATTAGCTAAGTCCAATAACTTATCACAGCTTTATTAAATTGTGGATACTATAGTGCAATAATAAATATCAACATAAATATTAAGATAACTAGGCGACTAGATCACAAGGCAAGCAAATGCATAACGAGAAAACACATTAAAATGAGGCGTACGAGGCACAAACAAACGACGACACAATTACAAATGTATAATGACTATAACGACCCAACGCGAACAGGTATTTCCGCAGCCAAAAACGGCACGGCAAAGGGCGCTCCGCGAACAGTAAAAACAAAACAAATAATTAATAATAAACTAATGGCGCAAGCAGGAAGTCGGCAAGCGTCCAGTGAGGCGGGACGCTGCAGGACAGAGCGTTGCAAGCCTTCAGCTGACGTCTAGCCCCGAGTGTCAGCTCAAAATGTCTTAGTTATGATACCCAAGAATTTCTAAGGTGCGAAACACCAGGGATTATATGGCCATATAAATTCGTGGTAATTCCTTATTGTAAAGACATAATTTGGTTTGTGAATGATAAAAAAAAACGAACGACTTGAATACGCTCCTAACACAAGTATATAAGCAATAAGTTGCCGTCGTCGGTTCCTTAACCACAACCGAAATAAAGCGCCAACTTCATGCGTAATACTCGGTGGCTGTCACAAAATTTTAACCTCGATTCGGAGGATATTGGGCTTATGTAAATAGGGGGCCCAAGGTGCCGCGAGATTCGGTTGAAGCGTTCTACCAGTGAGTACAATCATTCTACTATATTACTGTTACAACTCCCAATACTATGTTATACTAATTTTGTAGGAAATGGACGCTGTGAAGCAGCTAGGGGAGCTTCCCGAGATCAAGTCTAAATTACTTCAAGATAGCTAAGGTAAATTCTTTAAACAATAACTAACAGTGCGCTGCAAAGCAGCCGGCCCTAGCTGGAGCTTAAAAATTAAACGTCTAAAATCAAAACGACGAGCATAACCTGCTCTCGTGCTAACTGTATCCAATGGTTTGCCTGATCGGAACACAAATACGCACAGGGGAACGAATTAGCTAACATGCCCTATGATTAATCGTGCGGGAAATTTGCCTAATCCTACGTACATACTCAAGGCGGGTCGATTGACATAGTGTGCTCTTAGAATAACTAACCGAGCGGTTCGACTACAATAGTACACACCCAAATATATTTATCCTACTTGATCTCTTGCAGCCGGTGCGCCTCGGCAACGGAGACGGGAGACAGGTGGGACTGCTTCCAGCGGTAGCTCAAGCGACGTAGCTGACCTTGTGCTGAATCCAACGAAAGCAGCAAAAGGGGACTATAGGTGTGAAAAAGGGGCCTCAGAATTCCTCACGAGGTCCTCAGCGGATAGTTAACAAAGTCCAATTACAATACTTCACATTCCAGGAGCACATGGATGGGTTCCCACGCAAGTTTGCGTCCCAGCGAAAAGTTGGCTAAAAACGTAAAAAATTCCCGAATAAACCCTGGATCAAGAAGTCGAGGCTAGCGACAGCTTACCTAGTGTTAACGGGTAGCCATGTGAAAGTGTAAGAAAGTGCTGGCCCCAATAAATCCGCAGAGGTGAAAGCGACGTAAGTACTAACAAACCAATTACGAACGTCTTAAAAAGGGCACCTGTACCTGTAGATCCTCCACAAAATCGAAACGGAGCGGAGCTAAACTAATTAGCTCATAATTGAAGCACAGCTTAATTAGCTTAATTAAAACAAATTTAAAATGCGAAAGATGTCAGAAATCCACCAACAGTTCCACAAGTTACAAGATATCAAAAACTTTCCAAAATTTGGGGCAATAGGACCCACAAAAAACCTCCTGAAAAATCTGACTGCAGCATAAGATAACAACATTGCTCTAGCCACAAATCAGGCTAGAGAATTTATTTATAATTATTGCGGGTAAGGTTGCCTAACCACCAGGCTTAAATGTAAATGGATTTGAGCAGAATAAATTTAAATGGTGAAAATATAGTTAATTTCTAGGGGAGTTGCATGCGAAACCACCTATTAATTATAATGAACTATTTCAAACTAAAGTACAACTAGCTAGGTCTATACTAATGCATGCCAAATTACCAAAAACCACCTACTAATACTTAGGAAGAAAAATTCAGCTAGCAAATTTTTACTAGTACAGGGGAAGCTACAAAAGAACCGTAACAGTTGGTACCACAAAAAATAGGACAGCTTCTAAATCCATTAGCCATCTATTATTTTAGTTGATTAAATGACCTTAACTGTCATATGGCACATTAGAATTATTCACCTATCATATCAGATTTTAATATAAAAAGCTACAATATATAACAATTATCAAACTAAATAAATGTGCAATTTTCTGAATAGTTACCCTGTTTTCCAAGCAAGAATTAACCCTAGCTTTTAAAACACAACTTATTTTAAGCATCATTGACAGTGACGTTTTAAACTAATTTGAAAGTTATTCACATCTCAGTTAACAATTAAAAATTCAGATTCACACTGCTTAAAAACTTCCTAGTTTTTGTTTTGTTTTTGGTAGCAACATTATTATCATATATAATGCAACTAGTGGGTTCTTGATTATCAAATAATCATTTATGTTTACATGAGATATATTGTTTGGTAATCACGCGTGATTACCTAAAACAATATAGCGAGTGGAAAAAGACATGATTTAATAATCAAGAAGACACGAATTGCATTCGGCTAGATCATATCACAAGTCAATAAACAACCAGTTTATTTATAAATATTAAATGTACGGCTATCGCCTTAAAAATCTGGTACACCAAATTTTCCCTTTGTGAATACGACTGAAATAAGATAAGTATCATAGCAACCGCTAGATTTAAAGTATCCGTCACTGCTATCACTAGTCCCTCTTTATAAGCTGTCAGCCCAAATAACAATGTCCACAATTTTTAAATTCAAGTCACTAGATTTTCGACCTTGTACCAGATTTTTAAGGCGATAGCCGTACAGTTAGTGTGGTTGCTGTGGCGATTGTACTTTCAGCAGATAACGCGATGTTTTTGAAGGTATTTGACTATCAGTTATTAGTCAAGAAGGTATGTAATTATCACCGTTGCTATATATTGTTATGATAGGGTCCCGAGTGGTGTAGCTTGAACAAGCGTCCACGTTCGATCAGCAGAGTTAAGCAACGCTGTCTCTGGTGAGAACTTGGATGGGAGTTCCACGGCTGCATCTATCAGCGCCTCGTGGTACGGCTATCACGGAAAAAAGTTGGTCCCGGCGGTCATACAACATCATGACAGTCGTTAGTGGGGTTGGAAGTCCTCATAACTGCACAGCGACGTCTATAATTGGCCTAACAGCTGTTGGCTAAGTGCAAATTAAATAAAATGATATCATAAGAGTGGATATAGTTTGATGATCAATACGCTAAAAAGATTTGGTAAACCTTTGTAGTCAGTCTTTGCAAAAGTTTAGAATATAAAAGGTTATTTGAATAAAAATTTTTAAATAGAGATAAAATTTTAAAGAAATGAGAATGGAAAGAATAAATTTCATATAGTTTAATTTATAAAGTAAGATGTTAAAAGATAGAAATTATTTACTACTGATATCAGATACAACAGACCAAATTAAAATATTAAAAGATAACAAAGTATGTAGGTATCAAATGTATATTTTAATATAGTAAGCATCAATAATGAAAATACGGTAGTTAAGAGAGTTGTTTTTGAATAAAAAAAATAACAAATTTTGAAAAATGTAACATAATATTTTGGCTATTAATAAAATGTTGAAAACTTTACTGTTTTATACAGTGTGGTCCATTAAGTGTGCAACAAATGGGAAATTTTTTTATTAGTTGTACAATCGAAATTTCAATATTGCCAAAAGTTAGTGCATGTTCGATAACCATATCAGATGCCCTTAGAATAGCTTCAAGTCAAACAATATACAGGGCAGGACAAAAAATATGAAATTCGTTCAAGAACAAAGTTACCTTATTTCAAAAAATATAGCAAAATTTTATTGAGAAAAGTTGTTTAGAATTAAAAGTTATGCTCAAATACAAAGTCACGGCCTCCTATTCGAATTTTGATTTTTTTTGGAAAATTTTGTATTACCCCCCGTATGATACATATTTTTTATTATTTTGATTTTATATGTATTTAAAGTAGCCACAACCACATCCCTTTTAAATAACTTTTAGCAACTTGAAGCGTATTTGTAAAATTTACTTGGATTTATATTTTTTTAGGTAAGCGTCCACTTCATGTTTGTTGCAACGATATTTAACAGAACTTTAGAATTTCGCAAATATTCTTCTTAACAAGGTAAATGCTTTACTAATAATAATTTACATATGAGAAACTCTTCATAAAATCAGAATAATAAAAATATGTATCATACGGGGATAATACAAAATTTTACAAAAAAAGAATCAAAATTCGAATAGGAGGCCGCGACTTTGTATTTGAGCATAACTTTCGATTCTAACAACTTTTCTCATAAAATTTTGATATATTTTTTAAAATAAGGTAACTTTATTCTTGAACGAATTTCATATTTTTTGTCCTGCCCTGTATATTGTTTGACGTGAAGCCATTCTAAGGGAATCTGTATTGTTATCGAACATGCACTAACTTTTGGCGGTATTTAAATTTCGGTTTTACAACTAATAAAAAAATGTCCCATTTGTTGCACACTTAATGGACCACACTGTATATAATAATGGTACTAGCATAATAAGAACAGTGAGTAAATAAATCTACGGAGTTTAAATAATGTGAAGTATAATTACCATGGTGTATGAGTAACAAGATGTCTTAATTAATGAAGAGCATTTACTAATAAATGAAAATATAAGATTTAGATTGGGCTGCTTTACTAGAGTTAATACAATTTAAAAAAAAGGAAATAAAAAGGATTCGACTGGTGCGGAGTACTGCAGGTGTAGGAGTCATTTATGGAGGACTGATGTATCTACTTGGGAATCATTCTGAGTGATTGGCTATATTGGGGTACTTCGTCTTCATGCAGAGGACAGATCATCGGGACGTTGAGCCTGCAAGGAAATGGTATTAATTTGGAATATAACAAGAATAGTTTACTGGTAGAAGAGGATTGTGAAGGAGTGATATGTGGATCGATGGGTGTAGTTTTTGGTTGAACAGAGGTTGGATTCTTCGACTACTTTGAGGTTTTTGTAGAAGATTTGACGACTGTAAATTGGTTGGACAGTTACTTGCATTTGGACGTGTTCGTGTGGTGACTGATTGTGCAAAGGGGTCTGTGGTGCTGGATGTGCAATTAATGGCGTCAATAAGGTTGGTTATTAGTTTAGCCTAGAATAAAACTGAAGATATGAACAATATTTATTACTTGCAATAATTAAAATAGTTAATACTTACTATAAAAGATAGAGAATGTCATACATCATAATAATATTGAACACAGTGTACGTTGGTCGTATCTGATTACAAGTAGAAGAATTATTTTGAATTCAGTCAAGATCAGTGACATTTAAGGTCATTTGACAATTGAGATTTATATTCTAAATATTTGACAAGTTAAAAATAAGACAACTAGATAAATGAACCTAACCCTGATTGAGTTTTCATGGCAATAGTATTTTTCAAGTAGAAATTATTTGAAATTAATTGATAAATAAGAAATAAATACTTACAGCTAGCAGAGCAGGGCAATCAAATTAACCTTCAAGTACTAACGTGTCTGTTGTGGTGCATTAGTACTAACATGACGTCTCAGAGACGGGCATATAGTTATTTATGAATTTATTACTAATTTTTTTTTTAAACATAAAGTACTAAGCAATGATGTATCAAGCATATTTTAATCACATAAAAAATATAAATTCATAAAAATATTAGTATTTACAGAGTCAAATAGGAAACCGTGTGTAAATTTGTAGATGTTAACTTAAATACAGAGAATGTAATTTTCAATATTGTTTTTTAGCAACCATATTTCAACAGACAATGGTATTCTAACACAACTTAACTAAAAAAAAGTGAGAAATAAAAACGGTCTAGGACAAGTTGGCGCAGCCAACTGGGCGCGGCCATCTCGGCGCGGCCAACTTGGCGCGAGCCAACTTGGCGCAGGGACAACTTGGCGCAGGGCCAACTTGGCGCGGGCCAACTTGGCGCGAGACAACTGGGCGCGAAACCTAAGCATACCGGGTCCGGCAATTCTGCGGGGCTGGAAAATATTTCATGAACTACGAGAGTTGCATAAAATTTGCTCATATAAAAGTTGAAGGTACGAAGATTTTGCATATTGCTAAAATAGTTTTGGTTATACAGAGTGGCTAAGAAATTTATTGCAGCTAGCCAGTTTTTTTTTGCGAAATTGTCTGTACTTGGGTGGCTTAAAGGTGTTGCGCCAAAATGCTAATTATTTTAATATAAATGTGTATGGGTCTTATGTCACCTCTTTTGGAGATATTAACGATTTTATGCAAAAATGCTGAATTTTGGGCGGTTGCTGTAACAGAAAACAATTGAATGAACGTTGCCAAAAATAATTTTTCTGAATTACCTTTTTTAGTGTAAAATAGTATCTCTGAGTATTAATGCTATGCAGCGCTCTCAAGATTTGCAAATTTAATAATTTTGAATTGTTTTTACAATGGCACACTATTTTTATATTTATGAGATTTCATCTGATAGCCTTCGTTATAGATCTAAATTCAACCGTTTTTCAGAATTAGATTGAACATAAACAAACAATTTAAGCTTTTTAAGATGTCTTTAAAGGGACAACAAACAAACAAACTTTGGCAGATACAAATTTAAACACTCTGAGCAAAACAAAAAACCAGGTTTGGAAATTGAAAACCCGGCCACTGCTGACAAGGGAAGTAACAAACACGAAAAATCGAATAATGCAGGAGAAAATTCAATCTAAAAACGGTTGAACTTAGGGGTATGAAATGCAATATTAGAAGAAAGCTCATTAAAGGTCTTTTAAAAAATCGAAACGATTAATTTTGCAAATGTTAAGAACTCTGTACAGTTTTAATGCCCAGATATTATGAGGAGAAATGTTTTAATATTTAAGGAAATTACTTATAGGATTTTCATGTATTCGTTCTTGTCTTTTGGTCTGCTATCTTTTGGTATTTATTCCTGAATTTCTCGTTTGTTTCGTGTTTACTATTTCTTTTATTAACAATGACTGGATATTTATTATCTAAGCCGTAAGTTATACGAGTATTCGGAGAGTTCAGTTGTTTAAATTTAACATTTGACGGTGTTTGCTTGTTTTTCCTCTCCGTAAAGCATGTGAACGGACTTAAATGTGTTTTATGTTACAAGTCGAATATTTGAAGAACGGCGAAACTTAATGGTATGAAGTTAAGATACCAGAAGTATGTTCATTAAAGAGGAATTTTCTAATTTAAAAAAAAGATCCGCACTTATTAAATCTGCAAATTTTAAATAGTAGCAACTATTTTGCACTCGAAAAGTTATTCAGGAAAATAGATATTTTTGCATTTAGAATGCAAAATGCTACTATTACTTTCAAAAATGAAAGATTTTATGGAGGACCGAAGGTAAATTTCATGTAACCCTCATATCTTCCACCAACGCATCGTTGCCGGTCCATGTGTGAGTTAATACGGAACGCTCTAATACATAATAAATTGACTATTCTAATGTACGTCAACTCAAAATGTAGTTAAAAAGCGGCTGTATTCGAAATACCAGCCTTGTCATTTTAAATATAGTTGGTTTTTTATTTATTATTTTTTTAATTATTTTTATATTTTTTTTGTTTTATTGCCTGTCTTAATATTTTCATAATAACAATAATAATAGTAAAATTGTAAAATATGTACATGTTCACAAAAGTATTTTCAAACTAATGTGTGTCCGACAACACTGTCGTTATCGAGCAGGCAGCGAAATTAAAAACGTATGGTTCCTAATTTATGAATGCAACTACATTTATACTTAAATGTCAAACGTGATATTTGCTTTTTAGGTGTGTTATAGTTGCATTCATAAATTATGAAGTATTCCATGGTCATACTAGATAAAAATAATTTTTGATCATACTATACTTCAAAGCAATTGAATTCCTTGTTTGTACGTATGGGCCGACAAACAAAACACAATTATTGTGAGAATTTTCAACAAGAATCATATTCACTTTACAGTTCCGGATTAGTATTTTAGTAACTTCAATAATCTTCAATTCGTGGAAATTTGATATTTTTTTGTAGATGGATACTCAAATTTGTTGTTGCTCTGCAGTTCCATAAGAAGTGCACATTTCCGTGGTTCAGCATAAACATAATTTGTATTGTGTTGTTTGGCCCATCAGCCGTAACGACAATGACATAATCTCCATGTAATTTTAATCCCATCTAATGACATTTCTAAAACGGACTGATGAAGTCCACAAGGTTAATGGAAGAGTTTCTTTAATGTGTACTATCATCACCCAGCAGTAAAGTTATTATAGAACCTATAAAATTACGGAATTGTAATTTTTTCTCTGTTTCCAAGATATGGAAATTGTATATTTTTGTTTAACCCTCAAATTATAATCGACCTTCAATCTTTTAAATATATATAATAAACCTAGGAAAACAAAATCTAAGCTACAAAATGACATTTACAATTGACAATTAAATTTTACTTTAACATTAATATTTAAAAAAAAATCTATACTATTGAATCTAGAACGAAAAAAACCCGGACAAAACCCCCCGGACTGATTTCTCGACAAAGAAACCCCGGACAAAAAAACCTCCGTAAAAAACTCTACTGGCAAAAAACGGACAAATTAATTTTAAATTGTTTACATTTCTGACCAGTCGCATACCTCAATGCGTACACAGTAATAGGTGGTCCCTTTATAATTTCCTAATATTAATTTTCATATATCTGATATGCTACGAGACACATTGTATATTTGAAAAGGTAAAAACATATGATATTTGAAAACAAAGGACCAAACAAAAGAACTGAGACGTCGAATAGAAATGTTGGATTTGTCATTTTCCGCCTGTAGCCCGGAAATTATTCTGTTTGTTGCCCTCAAAATGTGCAAATAATTTTTTTAATAACGAATATTTCCATTTAATCAAATTGAAAATTAAACATCCCGTACACATAATATGTTGAGGTTTTTATCCGGGGGGTATTTTGTTCGGGGGACACAAATCAGGATATATTATCTAAATATGGAATTGACATTTGTTTTATTTTCTGTTTTGTGGAATTTCTTTTCATTTATAACTGCTACTTGTAAAAAAACGTATCATAAAAGGATAGAAATGGCCCTGTCTAAGCAAGTACAATGTTTCATCGAATCTGCTTTACGAGAAAGCTATAAATCACTTCTTGTAGAAAATATTAAGAGAATAATATTTCTGTGCAGATAAGGATTGACAGCCAGCAGATTCACATCAGATAAGCAAAGAAGTACTTCCTTTAAAAATTCGCGTTTCAAAATTATTTCGCTCCCGCTTGTCTCGCGCCCAGTTGGCTCGCGCCAAGTTGGCCCGCGCCAAGTTGTCCCTGCGCCAAGTTGGCTCGCGCCAAGTTGGCCGCGCCGAGATGGCCGCGCCCAGTTGGCTGCGCCAACTTGTCCCATTACGAAATAAAAATACGTATAAAATTTCACACCACCCTAAGACTATACAGAATTAGTGCAAGATGAACACATTAGGGTCACTAAGTATAGCAGAATTTTCATCAATATTAGGTTCTCCGTTACTGTTCTCACTGTCTAATTCATTATACTACTGGAACACTTGCTGCTCAAGCAACTGTCTGTTGATCTAACCGTATTTGAGCAAGTTGGTTTTTGATCCATCATGCAAAAATAGTAGCGTACAAACTAACGTGACGTCTATGAGACGGAATTTATTTTTAAATATAAATAACTTCCGCACAAAACATCCCACCGCAGCGAAATTTTAAAAACTGAGTTATTTTTAGGTAGTTTGAAATTAGATGAAGGATCAACCATAAATCTTAACTGGAGGGGGAAATATAACACGCGCATCGAACATTTCCGTCTCTCAGACGTAACGTTAGTACTTAAGGGTTAAATACTTATGGTGTCAAAACATTAAGCCATTGCAATATATATTAACAAAAGTTAGTACATGTGTAACTATGCATTTTGCCGTTTTTCATCGGTTGATGTTAGAGGGAGTGGTATAATCAAAATAAACAGTCCATTTGGCAACAATATTCTATTCTGTTACGTGACAGTAAATTTGTTGGAGGTTATACACTACATATACAACAAAATAAAAATTACGGTTCTCTTCATGTGCAATTTAATATGAAAAATCCAAGGCCAACCTTCTTGCAAAAATGGTATTTGTTTATGAACAAGGTCTAGACATGCGAAATACTAGGCACCTTAGACACCAACTGCTGTGGCCATACGGTCAGAAAAAGCTATTATAGGTAACCAGCTAATGTAAATAACATTAAATATATACTGGTATAAATAACTTAACATTAATACTCACTTGTATAGGACAAGAATGAAAGATATGGTCAAAAAACCACCAGCAACATCAATTACTAATAAAATTAAAAACACCAACTTAAAAGGCGCAGGTTCACATTGAGAGTAAAAATATCAACATCCTGCACAGATCAATATTAGCGGTAAAACCACAGTGACACATATTGAAAATGTTATTATTCTATGGTACCCTATAAAACATACCACAAAAACTCAGACATGACAAAACTACATATCCCAAAAAAAATTAGATTCATGTTCATGTATGTAAGTGTAAGTAATTTTCATAGGCAACTTGTCATGATATAAGAAGTTATTTTAAAATATCTTTTTTAAGATACTAAAAACCAGACCAGCAACTAACTGTAATACATGGCTATAAGTTACAATATATACAAATTCTTAAAAATTCTACAATTTATTGTCTTAGTAAGGTCAAATTGTGGACAATATTATAATTAATGCTAATTTATAACTTTATTCGCTGTCATCTGATGAAATACATTATGTCCGGAGATAATTTTCACTCAGGTCTATTGTATGAATAATTTTGACTGGTGTTGTAAAATACTGTACTGTCACACCTATCAATTTTTTTAAAGAATTATTAATCACGTATTTTATGAATCTTTACAACAACAGATTCAAATCCATAATAGTGGTAATTCAGAACGATAGAATTATATATCCACCAGTTTTGCTCCGATATTTTAAAATATATCTAACTAATGCAACACCAATACTGATTTTATTCAGAGTGTCTCTTCATATGTGCAACTAATGCATTTTTCTGTGTTGCTCTATATTCACAAACAGAACATTCATAAGGTTCTTTTTTACCTTTATGCGTCCTCATATGTTCAACTATTGTCTTTCTCAAGGCTGCTTTATACTCACAAATAGAACAAGAATAAGGTTTTTCTCCTGTATGCGTTCTCGTATGTCCAATTAATTAATTTTTTTTTTCCTGTTCTATATTCACAATTCAAACATTCATATGGTTTTTCTCCTGTATGCCTCCTAATATGTGCAATTAAAGTGGATTTCTGTGTTGCTCTATATCCACAAACTGAACATCCATAAGGTTTATCTCCTGTATGCGTTTTCATATGTTCAACTAATGCGTTTTTCTTTTTTGCACTATATCCACAAACTGAACATTCATACGGTTTATCTCCTGTATGCGTCTTCACATGTTCAACTAATGCGTTTTTCAGTGTTGCTCTATATTCACAAACAGAGCATGCATATGGTTTTTCTCCTGTATGCGTTCTCATATGTTCAACTAATTTATATTTTTGTCTTGCTCTATATTCACAAATAGAACATTCATATGGTTTTTCTCCAGTATGCCTCCTAATATGTGCAATTAAAGTGGATTTCTGTGCTGCTCTATATCCACAAACTGAACATTCATAAGGTTTATCTCCTGTATGCGTTTTCATATGTACAACTAATGCGTTTTTCTTTTTTGCTCTATATTTGCAGACAGAGCAACCGAAAGGTTTATCTTCTGTATGCGTTTTCACATGTTCAACTAATGCGTTTTTCTGTGTTGCTCTATATTCACAAAATGAGCATGCATAAGGTTTATCTCCTGTATGCATCCTCATATGTCCAACTAATGCATTTTTCGTTCTAGCTCTATAATTACAAACACTGCATCCATAAGGCTTTTCTCCTGTATGACTTTTTATATGTTCAACTAATTTCCAATTGTCCCTAGCTCTATATTGACAAACACAACAGGAGTAAGGTTTTTTTCGTTTATGAGTTCTTACATGTCTCACTAAACCACGTCTTTTAGTTGTTTTATATTTGCAAGTAGCGCAAGAGTAAGGTTTCTCTGTTGCATGCGTATAGTCAACTAACGTTTTTTGGTCTGGCGCATGAATTAGTGTTCCAGAATGAGTCTTCATATGTTCAAAAAGATTAGTATTGTTGCTTGCTTCATATTCACAAATGTTGCAGCACAGAAATGAATTCTCTGCAAGGCTTTTCTTTGCTGCACTCGTAACAAGCAACTCACTTTTTATTTCAAGCTCCTCCTGTTTAATAGTCAGTGCCTGATAAGCTGTGTTGTCAAAAATCCCTTCAGTGTTCCCTTGCTGTGCAGGTAAGTTTCCAACTGCTTCATTTTCATTGACTTTGCTGGTCGTTGGATGCCACCAATTATAATCAACTGATTCATGCTTCACATCCATAGTTACAATTTAGTAAATACATCAACTGTAAAAACGATATCAAACTAATTTAGGTTAAGTCGTTAAATTGAATATAATGCCTTATAATTGTATAAACTTCTTGTACTTACATGTAAAATGTGTTACAAGATTACCAAATGTAATATGAAATCCAAATAAGTAATTTTTACGGAGGGGGGCTAGCAGCAAACAGGTTCGAGTAATCCTGCTGTTTACGGCTCCCATTTTGAACTACCGCTCCTAGAGCCAGTAATATAGGATGACGGCTGCAACGCTGTGGGTCGATTATATCGTGTGTTTCGAAAAAAAAAACTCATTCGTAGCATGCCATGATCAAATTGAAGTACCGTAACTTGAGATATACCCATTGATGCAAATGAACTACCAAGTCAGAAAGAACTAAATTACGTCATGACCTTGAATCATTTTCCTAAAAATATATAAAACAGAAACAATTTTTATTGACCGTTACACTGCCTCCTTTACTTTGCAGTGACCGTTATGATTACTATACTCGTTGTTGTGTACATGCCATCTTATTTCCCTTTTTGCTTGATACAATTAAACTTAATGCAGTGTAAACTTTTACCTGTCAGAGTGACAGATGAGTTCATAAACAAATTGCAATCTGACATTCACCTACAGACTTAAGTCATGACTAGATTTTCTATCCTTCTTTCCAAGGCCTACCCTAAATGAGTTTTTTTTACACACGATACTTAGGTACTACCCTTTAGAAGCAGCTCATTTCGAAACAAGAAATTGCGAAAACTAGATAAATGCAAATTAACAAAACAATTCAATTTAAATTCAATTACATTATGTTACAAATTATTAGCAATAAATCTGCTTCCATTGCAATTGAAATTCTACTATTTTTTTTTATTCTAAGAAACTTCTTTAATAATTTTTTAAATAAAACTAAGCCTACTACAACTTTTCAATTTCCTCATTTATTTTTGATGTCAATACACTACTGGTATGCAGTAAAATTATTTAATAATTGCAATAATAATCCCTTGTATAATTGTAATAAAATTAAATTTGTCAGAAAATGGGTAAAAAAGATACATGGGTGTGTAGAGAATAAATGAAATATACTGTATTTTTAAGTTTATTGAATATAAAAAGTAACTACGAAAAAGAAATTATAAATTGTTTATAAAAGATTAACTATATATTTATAAAAAAATAAACTAAATTGTTAATAAAAAAGCACACATGTACTTACAATAAATAGTAGTTAATACAAAAGTGCATATGTATATTAATTTGTTTATAAAAAAGTATAAACGTATTTACAAAAATAAACTAAACTGTTAATAAAAAAATTGTTAAATATTGATGCACATTTTTATTAACAATTCAGTTTATTTATTGCAAATGCATGTGTACTATTATATAAAAAAACTAATATACTTATCTTTGGAAAATTTTTATACACTTTTTCATTAACAATTCGGTTTATTTTTTATAGTTACATGTGTACTTTTTTATAAACAATTTAATTTATTTTTAGTAAATACGTATGCACTTTTTTATTAACAATTCAGTTTATGATTGGTAAATACATGTGTATTTTTTTATAAACAATTGAATCTAGCTTTAATACATTTTATGCACTTCTTTATTAACATTTCAGTTTATGTTTGGTAAATAGGTACGTGTGTAATTTTTTATAAACAATTTAATTTATTTCAGATAAATTTGTATACACTTGTATATTAACAATTCAGTTTAATTTGTATAAATACATTTGTAATTTTTTATAATCAACGTAATTTACTTTTGGTTATATCGTTTGATTTCCAGGAAATCAAACGATATAACCTAGACATAGTGGCTATTCAAGAAATGAGGTGGAAGCAGGAAGGGATAATTGAATCAGAAAACTATGTGATAGCGAAAGGTGCAGCAAAAAATGGAGAGTTTGGAGTAGGATTTGTGATAAATAAGAAATACAAAGAGGCAATTTTACAGTTCAAGTCGATTAATGAAAGGATAGCGGTTCTGAGAATAAAATCAAAATTTGCTAATATATCAATTTGTAATGTGCATGCCCCTACAGAGGAGAAGGAGGATATAGAGAAGGAAGTATTTTATTCTCAGATACAAGAAGTACTAAATGAAATCACACGGCACGATGTAAGATTAGTAATAGGAGATATGAATGCAAAAATAGGGAAGGAGGTACATTATCAGCATATAATTGGAAAGCATAGTCTACATAACGAAAGTAATGACAATGGGGCGAGAGTGATAGACATGGCCGGTAGCAATAACATGATTGTATGCAGTACTAGATTTCAACACAAAGGGATTCACAAACAGACTTGGATGCATCCCGATGGGGTAATAAGAAATCAGATCGACCATGTAGTAATCGACACAAGGCATGTATCAGATGTACATGATGTTAGAAGCTACAGAGGGGCGGACTGTGACACCGATCATTTTCTGGTCCGGGTAAAGTACAGGCAAAGGATAGCAATTAGGAAAGAAAGTCGAGGAGAAACGAGGACAAAATATAATACAGAAAAACTAAAACAAGAAGCGACAGCGTCAAGATACGTACAAAAAATTTCAGAAGAGGTAAAAAAGAATGTTGTAAGGAAAGAGAGAGAAGGAGAAAAGAGCATAGGGGAGGAATGGAAGGAAATAAAAAAGGTAATAATTAACACGACAACGGAAATAGTAGGAAGGGTAAAGACTGAGAAACAAAAAAAGGAGTGGTATGATGAAGAATGTAGACTAGCAATCAAGGAAAGAAATTAGGCCCGCATAAGAATGATGAGTCTAGCAAATGAAGAAAATAAAGAAACATATCGAAAAAGCAGAGAGAAAGTAAAAAAAGTATGCCGTAGGAAAAAGAGAGAATTTGAAAGGCAGAAGTTATTACCACTGGAAAACTCGGGGCAACATCCAAAGAATAGGGAATTTTACAGAGCCGTAAAAGTACAAAAAAGAGGATATCAACCCAGAGCAAATCTTTACAAGGATGCAGAAGGAAATTTGGTGGGCAACACGCAAGAGTATACGAAGTTATGGAAGAAATATTTTGAAAATTTACTGAACACGAAAGAAATTCATGAAGAATATGTAATAAGAGATGATAAACAACAAGAAATAAACGAGGAGGAGGTAGTTCAGCAACAGAAGAAATGGTCCGAGAGATAATCCACAAGCAAAAAACAATAAAGCCCCGGGTATAGACCAAGTAACAGGGGAAATTATAAAATATGGTGGAGAAGCCTTGGAAAGAGAATTATATTTGCTTATTAAAAGGATGTGGCAAGAGGAATGCATGCCAACTAGTTGGAGAAAAGCGGTAATCTGCCCTATCCATAAAATAGAAGAAAAAAGCATATTACAAAATTACAGAGGAATAGCTCCCTTGAATTTAGGGTATAAGATTCTGAGCACAACAATAGCGCAGAAACTAGAGTTAATAATGGAAAAAGAAGTAGGTCATTACCAGTGCGGGTTTAGGAGAGGAAGATCAACTTTAGACCAAATCTTTACCCTCAGACAGATATTGGAAAAGAGCTATGATCAAAATATTACACTTTTTCACCTGTATATCGATTTTAGTAATGCATACGATACGGTTAAAAGAAAAGAGATGTATGTTATACTAGAGGAGCTAAAAGTGCCCAGTAAAATAATAAGAATGGTTAAAATGTGTCTTACAGGCTCCAACGTGACAGTGAGGGTACAGGCTCAGTTATCAGAAGAGTTTGCTGTTAAGGAAGGCCTAAAACAAGGTGATCCCCTATCGACGGTCCTGTTTAATCTCGTCTTAGAAGGGGTAATAAGAAGAGCACGCATTAACACGGACGCACAATCATGAACAGAATGACGCAAATTCTGGCATACGCAGATGATGTCGTCATTATAGCAAAAAATTCTAATAATTCAGTAAAAAT
>CALNHX010010410.1:0-40501 GCA_940337035.1 Agriotes lineatus
GTTTTCGTAGGACCTAATCAAGCTGATAAAGGAAAAATTGAAAGCTCATCGTAGGTATAAAAAATATAAATCAGCTAAATCAGGAAATAAATGGCGGACCGGCTTCCAAGCGTAGGAAAGGCCCTGATGATGAAGTGGGTGGTGGATAACCAAAAAATAAAAACTACCAGCCAAGAGACCAAGGATGTAGCAGCCTATGCCGAACTCACAGTCCGCCAGGTCACAGACTGGTTTAGAAATAACCGAGCCCAGAACGAGAAGTTAGCTGAACAACTGAAATTAGCCGAAAAACATCTCAGTCGGCGAGCGGAGAGGTCCACTAGATCGATATATGAAAACCCTATACCAGGCCCGTCTACGAGCAGGGTAATGGACATAATTGAACCGCCGCTGACAAGGGAGAAGGCGACACGCGCCAAGGAAAAGCAGAGAACCTATATATATAAAAAAAAAATCTAGATCAAGTCTGTTCTATGTGAAGCACTAGTATTATCTCATTTCGTATACTGCTGCCAAATTTACGGCCCATCGCTTACATATGATGCGAAGCTACGAATTCAGAGAGTGCAAAACTCATGTTTGAGACTTGTTTACGGAATAAGAAAATATGATCGTGTATCTTATAAATTATCTGAACTAGGCTGGCTCAACATGTCTAACAGAAGGAGATTACAAAGTGCTACCTTTTATTATAAAATAATTTTTGAAAAAAGACCATCTTACCTACACCGTAGAATTTCATTTAGGGAAGACGTTTAATAGCAAAATATGTACCAAAATATACTAAACGGAATCATAATTTTCCCAACTGGTTTTCGTAGGACCTAATCAAGCTGATAAAGGAAAAATTGAAAGCTCATCGTAGGTATAAAAAATATAAATCAGCTAAATCAGGAAATAAATGGCGGACCGGCTTCCAAGCGTAGGAAAGGCCCTGATGATGAAGTGGGTGGTGGATAACCAAAAAATAAAAACTACCAGCCAAGAGACCAAGGATGTAGCAGCCTATGCCGAACTCACAGTCCGCCAGGTCACAGACTGGTTTAGAAATAACCGAGCCCAGAACGAGAAGTTAGTTGAACAACTGAAATTAGCCGAAAAACATCTCAGTCGGCAAGCGGAGAGGTCCACTAGATCGATATATGAAAACCCTATACCAGGCCCGTCTACGAGCAGGGTAATGGACATAATTGAACCGCCGCTGACAAGGGAGAAGGCGACACGCGCCAAGGAAAAGCAGAGAACCTATATATATAAAAAAAAAAAAAATCTAGATCAAGTCTGTTCTATGTGAAGCACTAGTATTATCTCATTTCGTATACTGCTGCCAAATTTACGGCCCATCGCTTACATATGATGCGAAGCTACGAATTCAGAGAGTGCAAAACTCATGTTTGAGACTTGTTTACGGAATAAGAAAATATGATCGTGTATCTTATAAATTATCTGAACTAGGCTGGCTCAACATGTCTAACAGAAGGAGATTACAAAGTGCTACCTTTTAGTATAAAATAATTTTTGAAAAAAGACCATCTTACCTACACCGTAGAATTTCATTTAGGGAAGACGTTTAATAGCAAAATATGTACCAAAATATACTAAACGGAATCATAATTTTCCCAACTGGTTTTCGTAGGACCTAATCAAGCTGATAAAGGAAAAATTGAAAGCTCATCGTAGGTATAAAAAATATAAATCAGCTAAATCAGGAAATAAATGGCGGACCGGCTTCCAAGCGTAGGAAAGGCCCTGATGATGAAGTGGGTGGTGGATAACCAAAAAATAAAAACTAGCAGCCAAGAGACCAAGGATGTAGCAGCCTATGCCGAACTCACAGTCCGCCAGGTCACAGACTGGTTTAGAAATAACCGAGCCCAGAACGAGAAGTTAGTTGAACAATTGAAATTAGCCGAAAAACATCTCAGTCGGCGAGCGGAGAGGTCCACTAGATCGATATATGAAAACCCTATACCAGGCCCGTCTACGAGCAGGGTAATGGACATAATTGAACCGCCGCTGACAAGGGAGAAGGCGACACGCGCCAAGGAAAAGCAGAGAACCTATATATATAAAAAAAAAAATCTAGATCAAGTCTGTTCTATGTGAAGCACTAGTATTATCTCATTTCGTATACTGCTGCCAAATTTACGGCCCATCGCTTACATATGATGCGAAGCTACGAATTCAGAGAGTGCAAAACTCATGTTTGAGACTTGTTTACGGAATAAGAAAATATGATCGTGTATCTTATAAATTATCTGAACTAGGCTGGCTCAACATGTCCAACAGAAGGAGATTACAAAGTGCTACCTTTTATTATAAAATAATTTTTGAAAAAGACCATCTTACCTACACCGTAGAATTTCATTTAGGGAAGACGTTTAATAGCAAAATATGTACCAAAATATACTAAACGGAATCATAATTTTCCCAACTGGTTTTCGTAGGACCTAATCAAGCTGATAAAGGAAAAATTGAAAGCTCATCGTAGGTATAAAAAATATAAATCAGCTAAATCAGGAAATAAATGGCGGACCGGCTTCCAAGCGTAGGAAAGGCCCTGATGATGAAGTGGGTGGTGGATAACCAAAAAATAAAAACTACCAGCCAAGAGACCAAGGATGTAGCAGCCTATGCCGAACTCACAGTCCGCCAGGTCACAGACTGGTTTAGAAATAACCGAGCCCAGAACGAGAAGTTAGTTGAACAATTGAAATTAGCCGAAAAACATCTCAGTCGGCGTGCGGAGAGGTCCACTAGATCGATATATGAAAACCCTATACCAGGCCCGTCTACGAGCAGGGTAATGGACATAATTGAACCGCCGCTGACAAGGGAGAAGGCGACACGCGCCAAGGAAAAGCAGAGAACCTATATATATAAAAAAAAATCTAGATCAAGTCTGTTCTATGTGAAGCACTAGTATTATCTCATTTCGTATACTGCTGCCAAATTTACGGCCCATCGCTTACATATGATGCGAAGCTACGAATTCAGAGAGTGCAAAACTCATGTTTGAGACTTGTTTACGGAATAAGAAAATATGATCGTGTATCTTATAAATTATCTGAACTAGGCTGTCTCAACATGTCCAACAGAAGGAGATTACAAAGTGCTACCTTTTATTATAAAATAATTTTTGAAAAAGACCATCTTACCTACACCGTAGAATTTCATTTAGGGAAGACGTTTAATAGCAAAATATGTACCAAAATATACTAAACGGAATCATAATTTTCCCAACTGGTTTTCGTAGGACCTAATCAAGCTGATAAAGGAAAAATTGAAAGCTCATCGTAGGTATAAAAAATATAAATCAGCTAAATCAGGAAATAAATGGCGGACCGGCTTCCAAGCGTAGGAAAGGCCCTGATGATGAAGTGGGTGGTGGATAACCAAAAAATAAAAACTACCAGCCAAGAGACCAAGGATGTAGCAGCCTATGCCGAACTCACAGTCCGCCAGGTCACAGACTGGTTTAGAAATAACCGAGCCCAGAACGAGAAGTTAGTTGAACAACTGAAATTAGCCGAAAAACATCTCAGTCGGCGAGCGGAGAGGTCCACTAGATCGATATATGAAAACCCTATACCAGGCCCGTCTACGAGCAGGGTAATGGACATAATTGAACCGCCGCTGACAAGGGAGAAGGCGACACGCGCCAAGGAAAAGCAGAGAACCTATATATATAAAAAAAAAATTAAAAAAATCTAGATCAAGTCTGTTCTATGTGAAGCACTAGTATTATCTCATTTCGTATACTGCTGCCAAATTTACGGCCCATCGCTTACATATGATGCGAAGCTACGAATTCAGAGAGTGCAAAACTCATGTTTGAGACTTGTTTACGGAATAAGAAAATATGATCGTGTATCTTATAAATTATCTGAACTAGGCTAGCTCAACATGTCTAACAGAAGGAGATTACAAAGTGCTACCTTTTATTATAAAATAATTTTTGAAAAAAGACCATCTTACCTACACCGTAGAATTTCATTTAGGGAAGACGTTTAATAGCAAAATATGTACCAAAATATACTAAACGGAATCATAATTTTCCCAACTGGTTTTCCTAGGACCTAATCAAGCTGATAAAGGAAAAATTGAAAGCTCATCGTAGGTATAAAAAATATAAATCAGCTAAATCAGGAAATAAATGGCGGACCGGCTTCCAAGCGTAGGAAAGGCCCTGATGATGAAGTGGGTGGTGGATAACCAAAAAAATAAAAACTACCAGCCAAGAGACCAAGGATGTAGCAGCCTATGCCGAACTCACAGTCCGCCAGGTCACAGACTGGTTTAGAAATAACCGAGCCCAGAACGAGAAGTTAGTTGAACAATTGAAATTAGCCGAAAAACATCTCAGTCGGCGAGCGGAGAGGTCCACTAGATCGATATATGAAAACCCTATACCAGGCCCGTCTACGAGCAGGGTAATGGACATAATTGAACCGCCGCTGACAAGGGAGAAGGCGACACGCGCCAAGGAAAAGCAGAGAACCTATATATATATAAAAAAAAAAAATTTAGATCAAGTCTGTTCTATGTGAAGCACTAGTATTATCTCATTTCGTATACTGCTGCCAAATTTACGGCCCATCGCTTACATATGATGCGAAGCTACGAATTCAGAGAGTGCAAAACTCATGTTTGAGACTTGTTTACGGAATAAGAAAATATGATCGTGTATCTTATAAATTATCTGAACTAGGCTGGCTCAACATGTCTAATAGAAGGAGATTACAAAGTGCTACCTTTTATTATAAAATAATTTTTGAAAAAAGACCATCTTACCTACACCGTAGAATTTCATTTAGGGAAGACGTTTAATAGCAAAATATGTACCAAAATATACTAAACGGAATCATAATTTTCCCAACTGGTTTTCGTAGGACCTAATCAAGCTGATAAAGGAAAAATTGAAAGCTCATCGTAGGTATAAAAAATATAAATCAGCTAAATCAGGAAATAAATGGCGGACCGGCTTCCAAGCGTAGGAAAGGCCCTGATGATGAAGTGGGTGGTGGATAACCAAAAAATAAAAACTACCAGCCAAGAGACCAAGGATGTAGCAGCCTATGCCGAACTCACAGTCCGCCAGGTCACAGACTGGTTTAGAAATAACCGAGCCCAGAACGAGAAGTTAGCTGAACAACTGAAATTAGCCGAAAAACATCTCAGTCGGCGAGCGGAGAGGTCCACTAGATCGATATATGAAAACCCTATACCAGGCCCGTCTACGAGCAGGGTAATGGACATAATTGAACCGCCGCTGACAAGGGAGAAGGCGACACGCGCCAAGGAAAAGCAGAGAACCTATATATATAAAAAAAAAATCTAGATCAAGTCTGTTCTATGTGAAGCACTAGTATTATCTCATTTCGTATACTGCTGCCAAATTTACGGCCCATCGCTTACATATGATGCGAAGCTACGAATTCAGAGAGTGCAAAACTCATGTTTGAGACTTGTTTACGGAATAAGAAAATATGATCGTGTATCTTATAAATTATCTGAACTAGGCTGGCTCAACATGTCTAACAGAAGGAGATTACAAAGTGCTACCTTTTATTATAAAATAATTTTTGAAAAAAGACCATCTTACCTACACCGTAGAATTTCATTTAGGGAAGACGTTTAATAGCAAAATATGTACCAAAATATACTAAACGGAATCATAATTTTCCCAACTGGTTTTTGTAGGACCTAATCAAGCTGATAAAGGAAAAATTGAAAGCTCATCGTAGGTATAAAAAATATAAATCAGCTAAATCAGGAAATAAATGGCGGACCGGCTTCCAAGCGTAGGAAAGGCCCTGATGATGAAGTGGGTGGTGGATAACCAAAAAAATAAAAACTACCAGCCAAGAGACCAAGGATGTAGCAGCCTATGCCGAACTCACAGTCCGCCAGGTCACAGACTGGTTTAGAAATAACCGAGCACAGAACGAGAAGTTAGTTGAACAATTGAAATTAGCCGAAAAACATCTCAGTCGGCGAGCGGAGAGGTCCACTAGATCGATATATGAAAACCCTATACCAGGCCCGTCTACGAGCAGGGTAATGGACATAATTGAACCGCCGCTGACAAGGGAGAAGGCGACACGCGCCAAGGAAAAGCAGAGAACCTATATATATAAAAAAAAAATCTAGATCAAGTCTGTTCTATGTGAAGCACTAGTATTATCTCATTTCGTATACTGCTGCCAAATTTACGGCCCATCGCTTACATATGATGCGAAGCTACGAATTCAGAGAGTGCAAAACTCATGTTTGAGACTTGTTTACGGAATAAGAAAATATGATCGTGTATCTTATAAATTATCTGAACTAGGCTGGCTCAACATGTCTAACAGAAGGAGATTACAAAGTGCTACCTTTTATTATAAAATAATTTTTGAAAAAAGACCATCTTACCTACACCGTAGAATTTCATTTAGGGAAGACGTTTAATAGCAAAATATGTACCAAAATATACTAAACGGAATCATAATTTTCCCAACTGGTTTTCGTAGGACCTAATCAAGCTGATAAAGGAAAAATTGAAAGCTCATCGTAGGTATAAAAAATATAAATCAGCTAAATCAGGAAATAAATGGCGGACCGGCTTCCAAGCGTAGGAAAGGCCCTGATGATGAAGTGGGTGGTGGATAACTAAAAAATAAAAACTAGCAGCCAAGAGACCAAGGATGTAGCAGCCTATGCCGAACTCACAGTCCGCCAGGTCACAGACTGGTTTAGAAATAACCGAGCCCAGAACGAGAAGTTAGTTGAACAATTGAAATTAGCCGAAAAACATCTCAGTCGGCGAGCGGAGAGGTCCACTAGATCGATATATGAAAACCCTATACCAGGCCCGTCTACGAGCAGGGTAATGGACATAATTGAACCGCCGCTGACAAGGGAGAAGGCGACACGCGCCAAGGAAAAGCAGAGAACCTATATATATAAAAAAAAAAATCTAGATCAAGTCTGTTATGTGAAGCACTAGTATTATCTCATTTCGTATACTGCTGCCAAATTTACGGCCCATCGCTTACATATGATGCGAAGCTACGAATTCAGAGAGTGCAAAACTCATGTTTGAGACTTGTTTACGGAATAAGAAAATATGATCGTGTATCTTATAAATTATCTGAACTAGGCTGGCTCAACATGTCTAATAGAAGGAGATTACAAAGTGCTACCTTTTATTATAAAATAATTTTTGAAAAAAGACCATCTTACCTACACCGTAGAATTTCATTTAGGGAAGACGTTTAATAGCAAAATATGTACCAAAATATACTAAACGGAATCATAATTTTCCCAACTGGTTTTCGTAGGACCTAATCAAGCTGATAAAGGAAAAATTGAAAGCTCATCGTAGGTATAAAAAATATAAATCAGCTAAATCAGGAAATAAATGGCGGACCGGCTTCCAAGCGTAGGAAAGGCCCTGATGATGAAGTGGGTGGTGGATAACCAAAAAATAAAAACTACCAGCCAAGAGACCAAGGATGTAGCAGCCTATGCCGAACTCACAGTCCGCCAGGTCACAGACTGGTTTAGAAATAACCGAGCCCAGAACGAGAAGTTAGCTGAACAACTGAAATTAGCCGAAAAACATCTCAGTCGGCGAGCGGAGAGGTCCACTAGATCGATATATGAAAACCCTATACCAGGCCCGTCTACGAGCAGGGTAATGGACATAATTGAACCGCCGCTGACAAGGGAGAAGGCGACACGCGCCAAGGAAAAGCAGAGAACCTATATATATAAAAAAAAAATAAAAAAAATCTAGATCAAGTCTGTTCTATGTGAAGCACTAGTATTATCTCATTTCGTATACTGCTGCCAAATTTACGGCCCATCGCTTACATATGATGCGAAGCTACGAATTCAGAGAGTGCAAAACTCATGTTTGAGACTTGTTTACGGAATAAGAAAATATGATCGTGTATCTTATAAATTATCTGAACTAGGCTGGCTCAACATGTCTAACAGAAGGAGATTACAAAGTGCTACCTTTTAGTATAAAATAATTTTTGAAAAAAGACCATCTTACCTACACCGTAGAATTTCATTTAGGGAAGACGTTTAATAGCAAAATATGTACCAAAATATACTAAACGGAATCATAATTTTCCCTACTGGTTTTTGTAGGACCTAATCAAGCTGATAAAGGAAAAATTGAAAGCTCATCGTAGGTATAAAAAATATAAATCAGCTAAATCAGGAAATAAATGGCGGACCGGCTTCCAAGCGTAGGAAAGGCCCTGATGATGAAGTGGGTGGTGGATAACCAAAAAAATAAAAACTACCAGCCAAGAGACCAAGGATGTAGCAGCCTATGCCGAACTCACAGTCCGCCAGGTCACAGACTGGTTTAGAAATAACCGAGCCCAGAACGAGAAGTTAGTTGAACAATTGAAATTAGCCGAAAAACATCTCAGTCGGCGAGCGGAGAGGTCCACTAGATCGATATATGAAAACCCTATACCAGGCCCGTCTACGAGCAGGGTAATGGACATAATTGAACCGCCGCTGACAAGGGAGAAGGCGACACGCGCCAAGGAAAAGCAGAGAACCTATATATATAAAAAAAAAAAATTTAGATCAAGTCTGTTCTATGTGAAGCACTAGTATTATCTCATTTCGTATACTGCTGCCAAATTTACGGCCCATCGCTTACATATGATGCGAAGCTACGAATTCAGAGAGTGCAAAACTCATGTTTGAGACTTGTTTACGGAATAAGAAAATATGATCGTGTATCTTATAAATTATCTGAACTAGGCTGGCTCAACATGTCTAACAGAAGGAGATTACAAAGTGCTACCTTTTATTATAAAATAATTTTTGAAAAAAGACCATCTTACCTACACCGTAGAATTTCATTTAGGGAAGACGTTTAATAGCAAAATATGTACCAAAATATACTAAACGGAATCATAATTTTCCCAACTGGTTTTCGTAGGACCTAATCAAGCTGATAAAGGAAAAATTGAAAGCTCATCGTAGGTATAAAAAATATAAATCAGCTAAATCAGGAAATAAATGGCGGACCGGCTTCCAAGCGTAGGAAAGGCCCTGATGATGAAGTGGGTGGTGGATAACCAAAAAATAAAAACTACCAGCCAAGAGACCAAGGATGTAGCAGCCTATGCCGAACTCACAGTCCGCCAGGTCACAGACTGGTTTAGAAATAACCGAGCCCAGAACGAGAAGTTAGTTGAACAATTGAAATTAGCCGAAAAACATCTCAGTCGGCGAGCGGAGAGGTCCACTAGATCGATATATGAAAACCCTATACCAGGCCCGTCTACGAGCAGGGTAATGGACATAATTGAACCGCCGCTGACAAGGGAGAAGGCGACACGCGCCAAGGAAAAGCAGAGAACCTATATATATAAAAAAAAAAAATTTAGATCAAGTCTGTTCTATGTGAAGCACTAGTATTATCTCATTTCGTATACTGCTGCCAAATTTACGGTCCATCGCTTACATATGATGCGAAGCTACGAATTCAGAGAGTGCAAAACTCATGTTTGAGACTTGTTTACGGAATAAGAAAATATGATCGTGTATCTTATAAATTATCTGAACTAGGCTGGCTCAACATGTCTAACAGAAGGAGATTACAAAGTGCTACCTTTTATTATAAAATAATTTTTGAAAAAAGACCATCTTACCTACACCGTAGAATTTCATTTAGGGAAGACGTTTAATAGCAAAATATGTACCAAAATATACTAAACGGAATCATAATTTTCCCAACTGGTTTTTGTAGGACCTAATCAAGCTGATAAAGGAAAAATTGAAAGCTCATCGTAGGTATAAAAAATATAAATAAGCTAAATCAGGAAATAAATGGCGGACCGGCTTCCAAGCGTAGGAAAGGCCCTGATGATGAAGTAGGTGGTGGATAACCAAAAAAATAAAAACTAGCAGCCAAGAGACCAAGGATGTAGCAGCCTATGCCGAACTCACAGTCCGCCAGGTCACAGACTGGTTTAGAAATAACCGAGCCCAGAACGAGAAGTTAGTTGAACAATTGAAATTAGCCGAAAAACATCTTAGTCGGCGAGCGGAGAGGTCCACTAGATCGATATATGAAAACCCTATACCAGGCCCGTCTACGAGCAGGGTAATGGACATAATTGAACCGCCGCTGACAAGGGAGAAGGCGACACGCGCCAAGGAAAAGCAGAGAACCTATATATATAAAAAAAAAAATCTAGATCAAGTCTGTTCTATGTGAAGCACTAGTATTATCTCATTTCGTATACTGCTGCCAAATTTACGGCCCATCGCTTACATATGATGCGAAGCTACGAATTCAGAGAGTGCAAAACTCATGTTTGAGACTTGTTTACGGAATAAGAAAATATGATCGTGTATCTTATAAATTATCTGAACTAGGCTGGCTCAACATGTCTAATAGAAGGAGATTACAAAGTGCTACCTTTTATTATAAAATAATTTTTGAAAAAAGACCATCTTACCTACACCGTAGAATTTCATTTAGGGAAGACGTTTAATAGCAAAATATGTACCAAAATATACTAAACGGAATCATAATTTTCCCAACTGGTTTTCGTAGGACCTAATCAAGCTGATAAAGGAAAAATTGAAAGCTCATCGTAGGTATAAAAAATATAAATCAGCTAAATCAGGAAATAAATGGCGGACCGGCTTCCAAGCGTAGGAAAGGCCCTGATGATGAAGTGGGTGGTGGATAACCAAAAAATAAAAACTACCAGCCAAGAGACCAAGGATGTAGCAGCCTATGCCGAACTCACAGTCCGCCAGGTCACAGACTGGTTTAGAAATAACCGAGCCCAGAACGAGAAGTTAGCTGAACAACTGAAATTAGCCGAAAAACATCTCAGTCGGCGAGCGGAGAGGTCCACTAGATCGATATATGAAAACCCTATACCAGGCCCGTCTACGAGCAGGGTAATGGACATAATTGAACCGCCGCTGACAAGGGAGAAGGCAACACGCGCCAAGGAAAAGCAGAGAACCTATATATATAAAAAAAAAATAAAAAAAATCTAGATCAAGTCTGTTCTATGTGAAGCACTAGTATTATCTCATTTCGTATACTGCTGCCAAATTTACGGCCCATCGCTTACATATGATGCGAAGCTACGAATTCAGAGAGTGCAAAACTCATGTTTGAGACTTGTTTACGGAATAAGAAAATATGATCGTGTATCTTATAAATTATCTGAACTAGGCTGGCTCAACATGTCTAACAGAAGGAGATTACAAAGTGCTACCTTTTATTATAAAATAATTTTTGAAAAAAGACCATCTTACCTACACCGTAGAATTTCATTTAGGGAAGACGTTTAATAGCAAAATATGTACCAAAATATACTAAACGGAATCATAATTTTCCCAACTGGTTTTCGTAGGACCTAATCAAGCTGATAAAGGAAAAATTGAAAGCTCATCGTAGGTATAAAAAATATAAATCAGCTAAATCAGGAAATAAATGGCGGACCGGCTTCCAAGCGTAGGAAAGGCCCTGATGATGAAGTGGGTGGTGGATAACTAAAAAATAAAAACTACCAGCCAAGAGACCAAGGATGTAGCAGCCTATTCACAGTCCGCCAGGTCACAGACTGGTTTAGAAATAACCGAGCCCAGAACGAGAAGTTAGCTGAACAACTGAAATTAGCCGAAAAAACATCTCAGTCGGCGAGCGGAGAGGTCCACTAGATCGATATATGAAAACCCTATACCAGGCCCGTCTACGAGCAGGGTAATGGACATAATTGAACCGCCGCTGACAAGGGAGAAGGCGACACGCGCCAAGGAAAAGCAGAGAACCTATATATATAAAAAAAAAATCTAGATCAAGTCTGTTCTATGTGAAGCACTAGTATTATCTCATTTCGTATACTGCTGCCAAATTTACGGCCCATCGCTTACATATGATGCGAAGCTACGAATTCAGAGAGTGCAAAACTCATGTTTGAGACTTGTTTACGGAATAAGAAAATATGATCGTGTATCTTATAAATTATCTGAACTAGGCTGGCTCAACATGTCTAACAGAAGGAGATTACAAAGTGCTACCTTTTATTATAAAATAATTTTTGAAAAAAGACCATCTTACCTACACCGTAGAATTTCATTTAGGGAAGACGTTTAATAGCAAAATATGTACCAAAATATACTAAACGGAATCATAATTTTCCCAACTGGTTTTCGTAGGACCTAATCAAGCTGATAAAGGAAAAATTGAAAGCTCATCGTAGGTATAAAAAATATAAATCAGCTAAATCAGGAAATAAATGGCGGACCGGCTTCCAAGCGTAGGAAAGGCCCTGATGATGAAGTAGGTGGTGGATAACCAAAAAAAATAAAAACTAGCAGCCAAGAGACCAAGGATGTAGCAGCCTATGCCGAACTCACAGTCCGCCAGGTCACAGACTGGTTTAGAAATAACCGAGCCCAGAACGAGAAGTTAGTTGAACAATTGAAATTAGCCGAAAAACATCTCAGTCGGCGAGCGGAGAGGTCCACTAGATCGATATATGAAAACCCTATACCAGGCCCGTCTACGAGCAGGGTAATGGACATAATTGAACCGCCGCTGACAAGGGAGAAGGCGACACGCGCCAAGGAAAAGCAGAGAACCTATATATATAAAAAAAAAATAAAAAAAATCTAGATCAAGTCTGTTCTATGTGAAGCACTAGTATTATCTCATTTCGTATACTGCTGCCCAAATTTACGGCCCATCGCTTACATATGATGCGAAGCTACGAATTCAGAGAGTGCAAAACTCATGTTTGAGACTTGTTTACGGAATAAGAAAATATGATCGTGTATCTTATAAATTATATGAACTAGGCTGGCTCAACATGTCTAACAGAAGGAGATTACAAAGTGCTACCTTTTATTATAAAATAATTTTTGAAAAAAGACCATCTTACCTACACCGTAGAATTTCATTTAGGGAAGACGTTTAATAGCAAAATATGTACCAAAATATACTAAACGGAATCATAATTTTCCCAACTGGTTTTTGTAGGACCTAATCAAGCTGATAAAGGAAAAATTGAAAGCTCATCGTAGGTATAAAAAATATAAATCAGCTAAATCAGGAAATAAATGGCGGACCGGCTTCCAAGCGTAGGAAAGGCCCTGATGATGAAGTGGGTGGTGGATAACCAAAAAAATAAAAACTACCAGCCAAGAGACCAAGGATGTAGCAGCCTATGCCGAACTCACAGTCCGCCAGGTCACAGACTGGTTTAGAAATAACCGAGCACAGAACGAGAAGTTAGTTGAACAATTGAAATTAGCCGAAAAACATCTCAGTCGGCGAGCGGAGAGGTCCACTAGATCGATATATGAAAACCCTATACCAGGCCCGTCTACGAGCAGGGTAATGGACATAATTGAACCGCCGCTGACAAGGGAGAAGGCGACACGCGCCAAGGAAAAGCAGAGAACCTATATATATTAAAAAAAAAAATCTAGATCAAGTCTGTTCTATGTGAAGCACTAGTATTATCTCATTTCGTATACTGCTGCCAAATTTACGGCCCATCGCTTACATATGATGCGAAGCTACGAATTCAGAGAGTGCAAAACTCATGTTTGAGACTTGTTTACGGAATAAGAAAATATGATCGTGTATCTTATAAATTATCTGAACTAGGCTGGCTCAACATGTCTAACAGAAGGAGATTACAAAGTGCTACCTTTTATTATAAAATAATTTTTGAAAAAAGACCATCTTACCTACACCGTAGAATTTCATTTAGGGAAGACGTTTAATAGCAAAATATGTACCAAAATATACTAAACGGAATCATAATTTTCCCAACTGGTTTTCGTAGGACCTAATCAAGCTGATAAAGGAAAAATTGAAAGCTCATCGTAGGTATAAAAAATATAAATCAGCTAAATCAGGAAATAAATGGCGGACCGGCTTCCAAGCGTAGGAAAGGCCCTGATGATGAAGTGGGTGGTGGATAACTAAAAAATAAAAACTACCAGCCAAGAGACCAAGGATGTAGCAGCCTATGCCGAACTCACAGTCCGCCAGGTCACAGACTGGTTTAGAAATAACCGAGCCCAGAACGAGAAGTTAGTTGAACAATTGAAATTAGCCGAAAAACATCTCAGTCGGCGAGCGGAGAGGTCCACTAGATCGATATATGAAAACCCTATACCAGGCCCGTCTACGAGCAGGGTAATGGACATAATTGAACCGCCGCTGACAAGGGAGAAGGCGACACGCGCCAAGGAAAAGCAGAGAACCTATATATATTAAAAAAAAAATCTAGATCAAGTCTGTTCTATGTGAAGCACTAGTATTATCTCATTTCGTATACTGCTGCCAAATTTACGGCCCATCGCTTACATATGATGCGAAGCTACGAATTCAGAGAGTGCAAAACTCATGTTTGAGACTTGTTTACGGAATAAGAAAATATGATCGTGTATCTTATAAATTATCTGAACTAGGCAGGCTCAACATGTCTAACAGAAGGAGATTACAAAGTGCTACCTTTTATTATAAAATAATTTTTGAAAAAAGACCATCTTACCTACACCGTAGAATTTCATTTAGGGAAGACGTTTAATAGCAAAATATGTACCAAAATATACTAAACGGAATCATAATTTTCCCAACTGGTTTTCGTAGGACCTAATCAAGCTGATAAAGGAAAAATTGAAAGCTCATCGTAGGTATAAAAAATATAAATCAGCTAAATCAGGAAATAAATGGCGGACCGGCTTCCAAGCGTAGGAAAGGCCCTGATGATGAAGTGGGTGGTGGATAACTAAAAAATAAAAACTACCAGCCAAGAGACCAAGGATGTAGCAGCCTATGCCGAACTCACAGTCCGCCAGGTCACAGACTGGTTTAGAAATAACCGAGCACAGAACGAGAAGTTAGCTGAACAACTGAAATTAGCCGAAAAACATCTCAGTCGGCGAGCGGAGAGGTCCACTAGATCGATATATGAAAACCCTATACCAGGCCCGTCTACGAGCAGGGTAATGGACATAATTGAACCGCCGCTGACAAGGGAGAAGGCGACACGCGCCAAGGAAAAGCAGAGAACCTATATATATAAAAAAAAATCTAGATCAAGTCTGTTCTATGTGAAGCACTAGTATTATCTCATTTCGTATACTGCTGCCAAATTTACGGCCCATCGCTTACATATGACGCGAAGCTACGAATTCAGAGAGTGCAAAACTCATGTTTGAGACTTGTTTACGGAATAAGAAAATATGATCGTGTATCTTATAAATTATCTGAACTAGGCTGGCTCAACATGTCTAACAGAAGGAGATTACAAAGTGCTACCTTTTATTATAAAATAATTTTTGAAAAAAGACCATCTTACCTACACCGTAGAATTTCATTTAGGGAAGACGTTTAATAGCAAAATATGTACCAAAATATACTAAACGGAATCATAATTTTCCCAACTGGTTTTCGTAGGACCTAATCAAGCTGATAAAGGAAAAATTGAAAGCTCATCGTAGGTATAAAAAATATAAATCAGCTAAATCAGGAAATAAATGGCGGACCGGCTTCCAAGCGTAGGAAAGGCCCTGATGATGAAGTGGGTGGTGGATAACTAAAAAATAAAAACTACCAGCCAAGAGACCAAGGATGTAGCAGCCTATGCCGAACTCACAGTCCGCCAGGTCACAGACTGGTTTAGAAATAACCGAGCCCAGAACGAGAAGTTAGTTGAACAATTGAAATTAGCCGAAAAACATCTCAGTCGGCGAGCGGAGAGGTCCACTAGATCGATATATGAAAACCCTATACCAGGCCCGTCTACGAGCAGGGTAATGGACATAATTGAACCGCCGCTGACAAGGGAGAAGGCGACACGCGCCAAGGAAAAGCAGAGAACCTATATATATTAAAAAAAAAATCTAGATCAAGTCTGTTCTATGTGAAGCACTAGTATTATCTCATTTCGTATACTGCTGCCAAATTTACGGCCCATCGCTTACATATGATGCGAAGCTACGAATTCAGAGAGTGCAAAACTCATGTTTGAGACTTGTTTACGGAATAAGAAAATATGATCGTGTATCTTATAAATTATCTGAACTAGGCAGGCTCAACATGTCTAACAGAAGGAGATTACAAAGTGCTACCTTTTATTATAAAATAATTTTTGAAAAAAGACCATCTTACCTACACCGTAGAATTTCATTTAGGGAAGACGTTTAATAGCAAAATATGTACCAAAATATACTAAACGGAATCATAATTTTCCCAACTGGTTTTCGTAGGACCTAATCAAGCTGATAAAGGAAAAATTGAAAGCTCATCGTAGGTATAAAAAATATAAATCAGCTAAATCAGGAAATAAATGGCGGACCGGCTTCCAAGCGTAGGAAAGGCCCTGATGATGAAGTGGGTGGTGGATAACCAAAAAATAAAAACTACCAGCCAAGAGACCAAGGATGTAGCAGCCTATGCCAAACTCACAGTCCGCCAGGTCACAGACTGGTTTAGAAATAACCGAGCCCAGAACGAGAAGTTAGTTGAACAATTGAAATTAGCCGAAAAACATCTCAGTCGGCGAGCGGAGAGGTCCACTAGATCGATATATGAAAACCCTATACCAGGCCCGTCTACGAGCAGGGTAATGGACATAATTGAACCGCCGCTGACAAGGGAGAAGGCGACACGCGCCAAGGAAAAGCAGAGAACCTATATATATAAAAAAAAATCTAGATCAAGTCTGTTCTATGTGAAGCACTAGTATTATCTCATTTCGTATACTGCTGCCAAATTTACGGCCCATCGCTTACATATGATGCGAAGCTACGAATTCAGAGAGTGCAAAACTCATGTTTGAGACTTGTTTACGGAATAAGAAAATATGATCGTGTATCTTATAAATTATCTGAACTAGGCTGGCTCAACATGTCTAACAGAAGGAGATTACAAAGTGCTACCTTTTATTATAAAATAATTTTTGAAAAAAGACCATCTTACCTACACCGTAGAATTTCATTTAGGGAAGACGTTTAATAGCAAAATATGTACCAAAATATACTAAACGGAATCATAATTTTCCCAACTGGTTTTCGTAGGACCTAATCAAGCTGATAAAGGAAAAATTGAAAGCTCATCGTAGGTATAAAAAATATAAATCAGCTAAATCAGGAAATAAATGGCGGACCGGCTTCCAAGCGTAGGAAAGGCCCTGATGATGAAGTAGGTGGTGGATAACCAAAAAAATAAAAACTAGCAGCCAAGAGACCAAGGATGTAGCAGCCTATGCCGAACTCACAGTCCGCCAGGTCACAGACTGGTTTAGAAATAACCGAGCCCAGAACGAGAAGTTAGTTGAACAATTGAAATTAGCCGAAAAACATCTCAGTCGGCGAGCGGAGAGGTCCACTAGATCGATATATGAAAACCCTATACCAGGCCCGTCTACGAGCAGGGTAATGGACATAATTGAACCGCCGCTGACAAGGGAGAAGGCGACACGCGCCAAGGAAAAGCAGAGAACCTATATATATTAAAAAAAAAATCTAGATCAAGTCTGTTCTATGTGAAGCACTAGTATTATCTCATTTCGTATACTGCTGCCAAATTTACGGCCCATCGCTTACATATGATGCGAAGCTACGAATTCAGAGAGTGCAAAACTCATGTTTGAGACTTGTTTACGGAATAAGAAAATATGATCGTGTATCTTATAAATTATCTGAACTAGGCAGGCTCAACATGTCTAACAGAAGGAGATTACAAAGTGCTACCTTTTATTATAAAATAATTTTTGAAAAAAGACCATCTTACCTACACCGTAGAATTTCATTTAGGGAAGACGTTTAATAGCAAAATATGTACCAAAATATACTAAACGGAATCATAATTTTCCCAACTGGTTTTCGTAGGACCTAATCAAGCTGATAAAGGAAAAATTGAAAGCTCATCGTAGGTATAAAAAATATAAATCAGCTAAATCAGGAAATAAATGGCGGACCGGCTTCCAAGCGTAGGAAAGGCCCTGATGATGAAGTGGGTGGTGGATAACCAAAAAATAAAAACTACCAGCCAAGAGACCAAGGATGTAGCAGCCTATGCCAAACTCACAGTCCGCCAGGTCACAGACTGGTTTAGAAATAACCGAGCCCAGAACGAGAAGTTAGTTGAACAATTGAAATTAGCCGAAAAACATCTCAGTCGGCGAGCGGAGAGGTCCACTAGATCGATATATGAAAACCCTATACCAGGCCCGTCTACGAGCAGGGTAATGGACATAATTGAACCGCCGCTGACAAGGGAGAAGGCGACACGCGCCAAGGAAAAGCAGAGAACCTATATATATTAAAAAAAAAAAAAAATCTAGATCAAGTCTGTTCTATGTGAAGCACTAGTATTATCTCATTTCGTATACTGCTGCCAAATTTACGGCCCATCGCTTACATATGATGCGAAGCTACGAATTCAGAGAGTGCAAAACTCATGTTTAAGACTTGTTTACGGAATAAGAAAATATGATCGTGTATCTTATAAATTATCTGAACTAGGCAGGCTCAACATGTCTAACAGAAGGAGATTACAAAGTGCTACCTTTTATTATAAAATAATTTTTGAAAAAAGACCATCTTACCTACACCGTAGAATTTCATTTAGGGAAGACGTTTAATAGCAAAATATGTACCAAAATATACTAAACGGAATCATAATTTTCCCAACTGGTTTTCGTAGGACCTAATCAAGCTGATAAAGGAAAAATTGAAAGCTCATCGTAGGTATAAAAAATATAAATCAGCTAAATCAGGAAATAAATGGCGGACCGGCTTCCAAGCGTAGGAAAGGCCCTGATGATGAAGTGGGTGGTGGATAACCAAAAAATAAAAACTACCAGCCAAGAGACCAAGGATGTAGCAGCCTATGCCGAACTCACAGTCCGCCAGGTCACAGACTGGTTTAGAAATAACCGAGCCCAGAACGAGAAGTTAGTTGAACAATTGAAATTAGCCGAAAAACATCTCAGTCGGCGAGCGGAGAGGTCCACTAGATCGATATATGAAAACCCTATATGAACAGAGATGCCTGAGAGGCTGTATCAGGACTCCGTTACTTTGCGCTGATTCTATCCGTCAAGCACGTAAACAAGACTGTGTTTACGTTTTAAACCAATGTAGTCAATGGTACTTGAACGGACGGCAGTAGAGGCACTAACCCTCGGAGCACAGCCTCATGCCCCGTGAATATTATGGCTTAGAAAGGGTAGTGAATGAATCAAACATTAAATGCAGATTAATTTTATTATGAAAATAGACTAGTATTTATACAATTAAAAAATGCTTAACGCAGTAACAATATCAAAGTTCATATATACAGTTTAGTAGGACAAAGTGTTTAAATTACAAAACAGCAGATAAGCAATTGTGCAGGTTTATTTCCTGGTCGAGCGAAGGTCGCCCGTTGAACTCGCTGCTGTGGGTTGATAGTATGCAAGAAGTGCAGAATTGCGTTTTCCTGGTCTTTAACTCGTACGATTGTGTAATAACACTGGTTTTTAAATTACGAATAATGTTTCGTAAATTTGAACTGAAATATATAGTTTTAATCTAATTTAAACATATTAAATTTAGTAATTGGTGATAGCAATATTAAATAAATTGCATTTAAAAGCCATGCAACTGGATTTCGTAAATTTTAGAACATAAAATTTATGTGTGTTTAAATCAAGTTTAAACACTATACCAGGCCCGTCTACGAGCAGGGTAATGGACATAATTGAACCGCCGCTGACAAGGGAGAAGGCGACACGCGCCAAGGAAAAGCACAGAACCTATATATATAAAAAAAAAAAATCTAGATCAAGTCTGTTCTATGTGAAGCACTAGTATTATCTCATTTCGTATACTGCTGCCAAATTTACGGCCCATCGCTTACATATGATGCGAAGCTACGAATTCAGAGAATGCAAAACTCATGTTTAAGACTTGTTTACGGAATAAGAAAATATGATCGTGTATCTTATAAATTATCTGAACTAGGCTGGCTCAACATGTCTAACAGAAGGAGATTACAAAGTGCTACCTTTTATTATAAAATAATTTTTGAAAAAAGACCATCTTACCTACACCGTAGAATTTCATTTAGGGAAGACGTTTAATAGCAAAATATGTACCAAAATATACTAAACGGAATCATAATTTTCCCAACTGGTTTTCGTAGGACCTAATCAAGCTGATAAAGGAAAAATTGAAAGCTCATCGTAGGTATAAAAAATATAAATCAGCTAAATCAGGAAATAAATGGCGGACCGGCTTCCAAGCGTAGGCCCTGATGATGAAGTGGGTGGTGGATAACCAAAAAATAAAAACTACCAGCCAAGAGACCAAGGATGTAGCAGCCTATGCCGAACTCACAGTCCGCCAGGTCACAGACTGGTTTAGAAATAACCGAGCCCAGAACGAGAAGTTAGTTGAACAATTGAAATTAGCCGAAAAACATCTCAGTCGGCGAGCGGAGAGGTCCACTAGATCGATATATGAAAACCCTATACCAGGCCCGTCTACGAGCAGGGTAATGGACATAATTGAACCGCCGCTGACAAGGGAGAAGGCGACACGCGCCAAGGAAAAGCAGAGAACCTATATATATTAAAACAAAAAAAAAATCTAGATCAAGTCTGTTCTATGTGAAGCACTAGTATTATCTCATTTCGTATACTGCTGCCAAATTTACGGCCCTTCGCTTACATATGATGCGAAGCTACGAATTCAGAGAGTGCAAAACTCATGTTTGAGACTTGTTTACGGAATAAGAAAATATGATCGTGTATCTTATAAATTATCTGAACTAGGCTGGCTCAACATGTCTAACAGAAGGAGATTACAAAGTGCTACCTTTTATTATAAAATAATTTTTGAAAAAAGACCATCTTACCTACACCGTAGAATTTCATTTAGGGAAGACGTCCATAACGTTAATATTAGATTTAAGGGCACACTTACACCACCGCTGCATAAAACGGCTCTTTTCGAGCGTAGCTTTTCCTATCAAGTAGCAAAATTTTATAACGCCCTTCCTTCACAATATAAAGTGCTACATATAACTACTTTTAAAAAACATTACAAAAAGATGTTATTTTGTCAACAACCAGCAATATAGTGTCTCATTTAAAAATATCATTGAACAACTAGGGTATTGTTATTTTATGTTAGCAATATATGATCAATTTGGGGGACCATCGCAGAATTAATCATTTTACTTTATAATTTTTTTTTATGTTTAGGATTAGGCATTAGTTTTAAATTACTAACTTTTAATTTTCAAGGTTACAGTGGAAGAGCAAGTGCAAACTTGAGCTGCGCCTTGTGATTTCCATGGGCAACCCACAGTAATATTATTTTTAATTATTTAATAATTATTCTCAATTGTATTTGCCTGGGAAATAAAGACATTTATTATTATTATTATTATTACAATAAATTCAGCTTGCTTAGGAAATGCGTAAAATTTGTAATTCGAGATTGCTACCGGCACTTCATTGAAAACACCGAAAGTTATATACGTGTCAATACAAACAAAATTTGGTCTTACGTAAAAGACAGAAACAAATCCAACGGAATTCCTTCCAGTGTCAAATTGAACAATGAAATTGCAACTAGTGGTGAGGAGATATGTAACTTATTTTCTAAATTTTTCAGCTCAGTCTAGACTGTTGACTCTGGAGCTGGTGCAGTAACTAAAAGCAAGGCATCTGCAAATAGTCTCTCTTTGGCAGCATGTAATTTTAAAAAAGATAGAATAACATCATTACTTCAAGATCTTAATGAGCAATGGCCACACCTCCAAAGAAATGTAAACACATTACAAAGTTTAACGATGGCTGGTTGACGATGAAAAGTTGGGTTAGAAAAATTTCCGATATAAAAGGTTTTTGCACGTTATGTAGAACTGATATCTTGATATCTAATAAAGGAGTACGTGCGCTTTGTGACCACGAATCAGCCGCTATTCATCAGAAAAATGTTACTGCTGCTGGGTGCAGTAATGTACTTACAAATTTTTTCAATAAAAAAAGATACTTTGGAAGAAGATGCAACAACTACTGCAGAAGTTGCCCTCATCTATCATTGCATTAAACATAATCAGTCCTACAGTGCATTGGACTGCTGTTTCAAATTAACAAAAGCAACACATTTTGATTCAAAACTTGGAGAAAAAATTTATTGTGGAAGATCAAAGGCAGAGGCTATTGTGGTACAAGTTTTAGCACCCAAAGAACTGGAAAAAATTTTACATGTGATACACTCAAATAATTTATGTTACTCAGTGCAAACTGATGCATCAAATCATTTAAACAGAAAATTTTTCCCTTTAGTTTTACAGTACTACACTATTGAAAATGGTATAGAAAATAAACTGGTAGACTTTTTTGAGCAAGCTGATGAAACTGCTGAAGGTATGTTTCAAGCTGTGAAAGAATCAATGAGTAAGTTAGGTCTGCCACTAAAAAAACTTTGTAGTTGCAGTGCAGATAATACAAATTCTAATTTTGGAAACAGAACTTCTGTCTATGTTAAACTTAAAAATGAAAATAAGAATATCTTAAAGGCAAATTGCTACGCTCACACTTTACATAATTGTTTAAAACGTGCATTAGACAATCTTTCAGTTGATATAAATAATGTAATAACAAAAGTTTATCACTTTTTTGCAAAATCGGCCAAACGTAGAGAAAGTCTAAAATCCTTTCATGTTTTTTGCGATATGGAATTTAGGGAAATAATAAAACATTGTCCTACTAGATGGTTGTCCATTTTACCAGCTGTAGACAGAATTTTGCTATCATGGTTACCATTAAAAGAATATTTTGAAGATTTGTCCCAAAAAAATCAGCTGCCAAAATTATACATTGAAGTGTTTGGTATAAAAAATCATAAAATTAATGACTCAATTGAAATTTATTTGTTATTTGTTCAACATTTCTCTAATATATTCAGTGAAAGCATAAAACATCTAGAATCAAATAGCACAACTATTCTAGAACATTATAAAATTCTATCAGACTTCATGAAACAACTTGAAAAACGGAAAAATCAACAATTCTATGGAAGTGAAGTACGAAAGAAGTTCCTTTCTCTAGATCCTAAATTGAAGGATGAATGTAATGCGTTTATAAATGTTGCATTGAATTATATAAAAGAGCGAATTGAAGCTAATATTACTTTAGACGTTTTAAAAAAGTTGCATATATTTAGCCTTGTTCAAGATAGTTCATTACGGAACGCACCCTTTTAGTTTAGTATTACTGTTATGTTGGTAGTACGAAATAGATATATTTTTTTTATACCAAAAACGTCTCAGATCGTCAGTCAGAGCGTTTACAGGCTCTAGCATGCCATTTTGTCTACTTCTAAAACAGTAGGTTCCATTCAGATGCATTAAAAGTTAGTTTACAGTTGTTTCTGTGCAGTATTTAACATTCTGCAATTACTGTCTATTAATTATAATATGTTACATGCTGTACATGCTGTACATGCTATACCTGATAGGATGTATGTATTGACATCGTTTAACAAGATGTATTCTAACCACAGTAAATCGTAATAAATAATAACCATCGAAAGTATTCTTATTGATTGTAACATGCTGAAGCATCCACTAAACATGGAGCTGCGTAAATAAAAATAAATTTCCGGTGAGGAGAAGGTATCAACCGAAATATAGCGGTGTGATTCCGATAAACGAGGTTAAGTGTACAGCTTCGATTTATCAAGCAGTAAAAATGGCTAATTTAGGCCTCGGTCCAGTTAAATTACCACCTGATTTCGATTTACAAGGAAAGAATGCCGCCACAGAGTGGAAGTTCTGGAAAACGGCCTTCGAAGATTACCTAATGGCAACAGAGCAAGATGAAGCTGCCGACAAGGTAAAACTGTCGATTTTAAGAAACATTATGGGAACAGAATCGGCTAGAATTATGGCAACATTTAAAGTTCCTGATGATCAAGTGGATAATTATGCATACGCATTAGGTTTAATAGCCCATTATGTAAATCCTAGAGTAAACGAGTGTTTTGAACGTTACAACTTTTTGAAGAGGGCCCAGAAGGAGGGTGAAACCTTCGAGCATTTTTTGACCGACTGCAAGCACCTGGTGAAATCCTGCAACTATAATGTGGTCGACCCAGATGAATCAGCGGAAGACAAGGTTCTACGGGACATAATAGTTATGGGCATACGTAATCCAACCACCAGAGAGGCTCTACTCAGAATTGACAAGCTTACATTGGAGAAAGCGATAGCACTGTAGGACAAGCGAACAAAGTAGGTCCCAAAGTCAACAGTTCCAACAAGGTGAAAGGAGTAGCGACCTCGACATAAATATGGTTAAGAAGAACAAGAGGTATGTAGGTAACGGTAGTAACTATAAATCTGGAAGTAACCTGCAAACATCGTCAGGTAGGAAATTGGATTATAGATACAAAAAATCTGACAAAACATTTCAATGCAAGAGGTGCCAAACTATACATGGGCCTCGTGAATGCCCAGCTTACGGGAAAAGTTGCACGAAGTGTGGCACACTAAATCATTTCGCAAAGTCGTGTAGAGTAAAGTTTGTTAAAAATGTTAAACAAAACCAAGAAAGTGATACGTCTAGTGAAAATTTTGTAGGTAGTATTAATCTAGTTAAAAAAAGCTGTAAATGTAATTACCTAAACTGTTGTCATAAGAAAGGTATCTGGGAGGAGGTCATTGAAATTGAAAACCGGAAAATTTAAAGTAAAACTAGACACTGGGGCAGATGTAAATGTTATCCCACTAAATATGTTTAAGCTAGTTAACAAACAATTTAGAATAAGACCTGCTGATTACATGTTAAAAGCCTTTGAGGGAACAATATCAAAGCCTATTGGAATTGTAAATTTGTATTGCAAATTTAGGGATACACATATGTACGAAGATTTTGTCATTGTTGAGGGGGCAAACCAGGTTCTTTTGGGAGGCCAAGCATGTTTGCATTTAAATTTGGTAAAAAGAATTAATAATACTGATAAGTGTAGATCAGATAGCATCAAAGAATCGTTCATAAAACATAATACAGATATTTTTTCAGGCTCAGGTGTGTTTCCAGGTATGTGTCGGATTACTACATCTGAAGTGTTTGAGCCAGTTAGCCAACCCTCAACCAAAATACCCATTGCAATACGTAGTGCATTTAAAGATGAACTAGAAAGATTAGTTAAAAGGAAAGCTATTGTTAAGGTAGAGGAAATTGATGCTAGGGCAAGTATTAATAGAGTTGTTGTGGTAGAAAAATCTAACGGTAAAATTAGATTATGTCTAGATCCAGCAGATCTAAACAAGCATATAGTAAGGAAACCGCGATTAATCCCAAACATTGAAGAAATTTGCGCAAAATTAAGTGGTAAAAAAATATTTACTGTATTTGATTTATCTGAAGGATACCACCATTTGAGGTTAGATGAAAACTCGTCTTGGAAATGTTGTTTTAGCACCCCATTTGGAGTATATAGGTATACAGTATTGCCATATGGCCTGTCCGACTCTCAAGATTTGTTTGAGGAAGAGGTCGAAAAAAATTTTGGCGATATTGAAAACGTCATCATTTGCCATGATGATATGATAAAAGCTGGGGCCACAAAACAGGAACACGATAGGGTTGTAAAACTAGTTGTAGAACGTGCTAGACAGGTAAATGCTAAATTTAATAAAGAAAAATTTCAATTTTGTCAAAAACAAGTAAAGTTTATGGGTCAAATATTCTCCGAAATTGGAATGCAGGTAGATCCAGACCGTGTGGAAGCACTTTGTAAATTAGAAAGTCCTAAAAGTAAAGTAGAGTTACAGAGAATAATAGGTTCCTTTAATTATGTGAGGCGTTATGTTCCAAATAGGCTGAATATATGAATCCCTTATGTGAATTATTAAAATCAAATGTAGAATGGCAGTGGCTCCCTAGGCATCAAGAAACGTTTGAGAAAATAAAGAAAAGTATTAGCAAATCCCCTTCCTTAGTACCATTTGACCAGAAAAGGAAAATTGTAATACAGTGTGATGCGTCAAAAAATGGGTTAGGCTGTTGTATGTTTCAAGAGCATGATAGTATGTTAAAATTGGTAGCCTGTGCATCTCGAACAATGAATGACCACGAAATAAATTATAGTCAAACTGAGAAAGAATTATTGGCAATATACTTTAGTACTCAGAAGTTCCATGAATTCATTTATCGTTACAATGTAGATGTACAGACTGACCATAAACCAATAATATCGATTTTATGAATAAACCCATTTGCAAGATTGGTTCGGTAAGATTACAGCGTTTAAGATTAAAATTATTAAAATACAACCTTAATGTGTACTACGTTCCTGGCAAAAATATTCATTTTGCTGATATGCTCTCTAGGGCTAGTTTAAAGTCCAACACACTCGATTTCGATATGTTTGACGTAGTGCATTCGGTATCTAAACATCTACCAATGACCGATGTAAAAAAATCTGAATTTAGAAGGGAAACTTCGAACGACGAAATTTTGAAAATCGTCTCTGATTATTATTACAATGGTGGGCCAAAACTCAACGATATCCCTTTAAAGTGTAAACCCTATTTCAATTTAAAAGATGACCTATATGTTGAAGCCGGTTTAGTTTTTATAAGAGATAAAATAGTAGTGCCACAGAATCTTAGATCTTATATTCTGAAATTGTTACATAAGGGCCATATAGGGATTAACAAAACCTTACATAAAGCGAGAAAATTATTTTTTTGGCCAAAGTTAACATCCGATATTATAACCTATAGCAAATCTTGCAGAATTTGTGAAAAATATATGCCTAGTAATTTCAAAGAACCGCTGCTACCCCACTCCGTGCCAAAACTTAGGTATAATAAAATAGGTGCAGATATTTTAGAATTTGGTTCAAAGTCTTACTTAGTACTAGTAGATCATTTCTCGCATTGGATCGATATTTGCATATTACCCAATAAAACTTCTGAAAGTGTCATAAATGCCATGCAAAGCATTTTCACAAAATTTGGTTACCCACAACACATAATTGCTGATAACTTACCTTTTCTATCAATGCAATGTAAAAATTACTATAGGGATAAAGACATTACAATTCAAACATGCACACCACCCCATCATCAAAGCAATGGTTTATCAGAAAAAGCTGTTAATACAGGTAAACAAATCTTGCGTAAAAGCTTAGCTGAAAAAAGTGATTTTAGAGATTTATTGCTAGAATATAACAACACCCCTATTATTAATCTAAAGGCATCTCCGGCTCAGATCCTTCAGAGTAGAACTCTTAGAACACAATTACCTATGACACACAGTAAACTAGAACCTGAAGTGCAAAGCCATATATACAAACAGTTATGCGTACAAAAAGACAAAATGAAAAAGCACTATGATAAAACGAGCCGCAAAGCTGTAATAGAGTATAAAAAGGGGGATAAGGTAGTAGTAAAAAGCAGTAAAGACAATCATTGGTATAAAGCTATATATGATGTATGTATTGACATCGTTTAACAAGATGTATTCTAACCACAGTAAATCGTAATAAATAATAACCATCGAAAGTATTCTTATTGATTTTAACATGCTGAAGTATCCACTAAACAGAGCTAACAATGGATTTGAGGAAGAAGTGGTTAAACGAGATTCTAAGCAAATATTACAGTTAACTCTTTCTTCAACTGTTCGTGCTACATATCCACTCAAAAATGCTACTGAAGCAGAATCAATTTCGTATTCGAGGTGTGTGGACACATTTTTAAGGTCATCTATAGCTTCTTTAGTATTTACAGCTGCGATTACATGCTTTACCCAGAAAGGACATTAGTCGCCGACTTATGACCTTTTTGCAAGAAATTCGTTTTTCCCTGTGTGAGACGGTCATTATGGCTTTTAGTTTGTATTCTGTGATTCTTGCTGATAGCAGTTGTTGTGGATCTTCGAGTGTATTGTAATAGTGTCAGTGTCTACCTTGAGTTAAAAATGAGTGATATTCTTAGAAAAAGTGTTAGCGGAAACGCCTATTCCAAAGAAGCAAGATTGTGTATGAGAGAACATATCGAACCCTTCTCTTAAAAAGTCATTATTCTGGTCGTGAAGTATATTACCTGGGTAACAACTTAAATATTGAAAAAATGCACCAGCTCTTTAAAAATTAGATATTCTGCATTCCAAAATATGTCCTATGCTACCTACTAGAAATTTTTTGTAGAAAATTTCAAACTCTCTTTCGGGAGACTACAGGTTGATGTCTGTGCGGTTTGCGAAACATACAGAATTAAAATAAATGAAGTGAATTGAAACGAAACTGCCAAGCGGGTAGCTGTTGCAGAGTCTATAGTCCATAGGAGAAGAAGCAAACATTTTTACTCAAAAGTTTCTAATGAGGTGGAATTAAAAAAGCAAGAATTTCACGTACTTTCTCTTTGTTTTGATTACATGCAGAACACCCAACTTCCAGTTATGCCAGTACGAGATGTTTTTTATTACAATGGTCTACTAAATTTATTTGGCATCAGTTTGTGATGTCTTTATCCTTCCACACCACCAAGCAAGCAAGCATGCAGCAAGCATGTAAAATAAAGTGGCATATTCATATCATGTACACAATTCTTATCCAAATTGCAATAAATATTAATATTGAATGCTTTTGTTATGCATTATTTCTATTTTTCGTTTCTCTCATCAATTGTCAAATCATTTTAATTTTTCATCTTTATTTAAACAGAGATCCGGCAAGAATGTATCTATTGATCATTTTGAGTCACGTGACTTTGACAGAGCGGCCATTTTGTGGGTAGGGCATACAAGGGCGGGGTCTGCCATTAGGTTTTCATTGTTATCTGCAGGTTTATGGTGTTTATTTCGAGTTTTTAGTGCGTGTATTGAGTATTTTATTAACTTTAACTACTATATGGCTTGGAGTGAATACTACTTATCTCTCAAAGGAGACGTGAAATCGCGTTACGACTCAAAACTTCGAATTATAGACAATGTTGATCCCTATTCTCTTGGTGTAAGTGAACTGACCAGCAATTTAAGTTTTTTGCCAACTGTGAGCATTGTAGACATGGTGAATTACCTAATGGTAACTCCCAGTTTCTATACTGGACAACAGTTGAAGGCCTACATGTCCCTACAGGTTTACAAGTATTATGAGGCTGGATTTGTTGTAGAAGTATTGGCCAAGAGAATAAATGAAAATTCTTTTGTTGTAGTTGGCAAGGTAAGTTTTCTTATTCCAATTAAGTTAAACTCAAAAGCTATTATAATTAGCAAAAAATGTTTTGCGACACCCAAGATCAACTTTATTAATTTGCTCTTTTGTTGATTTAGGTGAAACATTCCCAAAGAACACGGGAAAAGCCCCTGCATGTATGGGTCATCGTCTTACCGGACGGAGCTGTATCCTGTGCGCATTGCACCTGTATGGCAGGCTTGAGCGAAGTTTGCAGCCATGTGGCAGCAATTCTGTTCTATTTAGAAGTCCGTCCATGTAGCGAAGAGGTGTCCAAATCCGTTTGAATGTTAGCAGTCATTCAACTTTCGTGTTCGTTGCACAGTTCAGAAGTTTCTACGGCTTCTGTAGATTGACCTGCTGTAGGTTTTATAATTAATGCAGTACTCCCAGCTTCATCTACCTCATTCTAAAGAAAATGAAGATTTTGATTGGGGATTACAACTTTTTTAAATAACAATTAATACCACCATTTTAAGATGTTTCGTTTGACGTTTAACCAATCTAACATGGCTTTTTACACTTTGCTCATCCTGTGTTTTGATGCCAATGTATCCCATATTTACAGAAGGGACCCAATCAGGGCTATCTCTAACTTCCAGTTTGGCTGGTTCTCCAAAAAAGTTGAACAAAAAACGTTTAGTTAAACACCATATTTAACTATAAATTCAAACATTTTGCATCATAATTTTTGTATTTCTTATGTATTAATACTACATATTTACCTACCTGATACAAAATGATCTGCACAAATTCGTGCATGTTTAAGGAATGTATCACTCAAATTGCCCCGTTTTAAAGCCCTAACCCAACATTCTCGACGTTCTTTTGATAAGGCGTTCAGCATTTCTCCTCGGTTTTGTAAGGCTTTGGGGATGCTAAAATAACGAATTTGATCCCTTTCTGCCCTTTTAGAACACCCCACAACAGAACAAAACGCCGGCATTTTAAATTATTCACACTTTAAAAATCGATCTTTTCTATTGTTTACAATGACGTGAACGTTTTGTATGCCCTACATGCAATATGGCGGACCTGTCGTGACGTCACCCCGAAATGATCAATTCAGAAAATATAACCTTAAACTGAAAACAACCTAACCTAACACAAAAAGGGTCAATTTCCATGAGGGAGTTCAGTTGCAACAGAGGTTCTGTCAACAAAATTACTAGATGGTCATAGCCTCACCTGACCCAAAAAGAACGTGAACGACATATACAGTGTGATTTTTAAAAACTCAATTGCAGCAGGCCCTGAATAGCCTGAATCAATTGGCACTACTGAAATGTATTGTTGGTGACACTGTAAGTCTATGTCAAATTCGAGGTTATCAGGTTAGGTTTTGCGTCAGTTTTGACACAGACTGACATTATATCTGTCTTTACGTTTTCTCTTTTTTCTGTTGCAAATAAAACAAGTGTAAGCACTGCATACCACCTTTTGGGTGGTCTGCTCCGTAGTCTATTGCCTGGTGGTCTCCCATCCCTGACTATTCGGGCTAGTTGTTCTCCCATTCTGCATAAGTGCTGGTTCCATTCACGTCTTCTCTGCCTGGACCATCTGACAATATCTGGGACTTTACAATATTTCCTGATTTCATTCGTTCTCAGTCATCCAGTACACAAGAGTGAAATGTGGAAAGGTGGATTTTACAAAAAATCTTATTTGCATTTCGGACGTGAACGGCGATTTTGGCCCTTTGGCGTTTTATAATCCCTCGGACCTTCGGGCCTCTGGCTTATAATTCCGCCGCGGGCCAAAATCGGCTCCTTCACAAAAATAGCTATTTCAGAAAGTCACAAACAACAGAGTTTCCCAAGTAATTAAATATACTTATGGTGATTTATTTCCATTTTTATAATTCCGTTTGTGGCTGAAAAATATTGAGGAAGAGAATAAAATTGAATATATTCGTAAAACTGGAAAAAATGTGGCAAAAACATATACGAGGTATTATTATGAATGCAGTTGTTCAGGTAGATATATAGATTTAACCACCAAGAAAGATATTTCTAACATAAAGAAGTCATTTAGAATTGATGTTGTTGATGGTGTAAGGCACTCAGATGATGCAACAAGTGTGGCACTTTGGGTGAAGGAATGTGCAAGTGATAACAATAGCCCAGTTAAATTTTACAAGGCCCAGGGTGTCGATGATTATAAGTACAAGTTGAAACCATCTGATTTTTGCCTCATTCTAATGAATAAGGTACAGATGAAATCCTTGAAGGAGTTTTCTCACAAATTTATTTGCGTTGATGGTACAAACCCTTATGATTTTGAATTGACAACTTTGATGGTCAGCGATGAATTTGGTGAAGGAATGCCCGTGGCCTATATGATTTCAAATAGAAAGGACACTAATATTTGTGAAGTATTTTTTTACCATAATAAAAGATGCAGTGGGCCTTATAAATACCAGGACTTTGATGAGGGATATAACAAAAGTGTATAACAATGTCTGGAGAGATGTTATGGGTATAGTACCAAACAGACTTTTTTGTTCCTGGCATATGGATCGAGCTTGGAAGTCAAATTTGATGAAAATTATTTCATCTGACCACGAAAGTACATTAGAAAAAAAGAAGAGATGTTTACGAAACACTTAAAGTGATATAGACAACATTAGATGAGGAGATTTTTTTAAAATTTTATGAAGACTTTTTAACACAGTTGCGATGTGATCCAGAGACAATCGCCTTCTATAAATATTTTTTCAAAAATTATGGCAACAATCATTCATCATGGGCATACTGTTACCGAAAAGAATTATTGATCAACACGAACATGTAGCTTGAAAGCATGCACGGTGTTATGAAATATGAATATCTGAAAGGAAAAAAAAGGAAAAGTTAAGGTCATTTCAATTCCCCCAACTGGGGAGCAGGCTGCTATAGGGACCTTCCGTCCCTCTTCAGCCAAGAACGGGAAATTCGGGATGGGTGAGAGAAAGGAGGGGTGGAGACGGGAAGAAAGGTCAGGAAAGGTGGAGAAATACTGCCCGGGCATTCATCTCAGAAAAGGTACTCTGTTGACTCAGGAAAACCACCTAAAAACCTGAATCAAGGCAGATGGTCACGGGAATCGAACCCACGACCTCCCGAATGCTAGGTAGACGTGCAACACACTAGGCTACGGAGCTCGGTACTGGAAGGAAAGAACGTTAAACGGATGGACAAGTCTTCACAATTTAATGCCCTTCGCTCGTGATAAACAGGTTGAACGAATCATTAAGCTAACCAAAGTAAGTAATGAGTGTGTCATTTTCAATGAGGTAATTAACGTCTCGATCCTTTTTTAAGTTGTCATGTCTGCAATTGTCAAGTTTCCGAGGACTTAACAAAGTACCCAGAGAAATAATATTTTTCAAGATAAGTGAATCGATGCTGCTTTACGAAGGGTTACCTAGCAAAAACTCCTGCAACTAACGAAGTATTAACTTCAACTATCAGACCAGCAAACGCCACAAATTCGTTACTTGAAATAGCTGATCTATCTAATATGCAGCAGTTTGAAATGCCAGAAACAACTAAATTCGAACCCAGCAATAAGATCACTAAACAAATTCAATTTTTTTCTACAAAGAAAAAAGGTCGTCCAAGAACATTACAAATTGGTGTGGTTATAGACTAAAATTTAGCCTTATCATATTATTTTACCAAACGAAGTCGAAGTAGGGTTTCCAGTCCCGGGATTCTATCACAAAAACCGTGTCCCGGGACCACAGCCAGCCCAGGCGAAGTCCCGGGACTATGTCAACATGCGTGCGTATACTCGATATCAGAGAATTAGGACGGGTATTCACCGGCGTCCGGCGTATTTACTCATACCTCTGGCACATTCTGCATTATTTGCGTTTTACGTAGGCAGGAGAGGTACTGTTTTCGGTAGGTTAGAATTAACCTGTGTGTTGTTTCAGCCACATTTGCATATCTTCTTCCATTTATGTATTTGTCTGTTTCTTTTCTTGGATTTAGATATTTTTTATGCGTAGTCGTGTGCGTACGTTGTGACAGTAAGGTAACTAAATTTGTAGACTTTTAAAATGATGTGCGAAGAAGCTGAATAATTTATAATTTTGGGTTTTAAATGTGTTCGATATTGTCTGCTACAGCTTTACAATTAGAATTAATTCCGATTCGCAACCTACTTTCATTCTACATTAAAAAAAATAACGATTTGTACTCAATATGGCAACAATTTTATCTATTAAAGATAAACAATTGCGAAATGTAAAGTTTGTTTCTGTAAAATTATCATAATCAGAGGCAGCTTGACGAAAGGATTACACAACCACTGCAGTTCAAACAAAAGCAAACGATGAAGAGCGACAGACATTTTAGTACCAGAAGAAAGCAATGAAGTTATAGACGAGCCCCAACCCCCCAACGCAGATTATCAGCACTTGTCTTTCTTTGGAAATTGCATTCGAAAATTTCACATGAACACTATTTTCATTTCGGGACCATTTTAGGGATCTTCGGGACTTGAAGTTTAGCTCGTAAGTCCCGAAAACACTTTTGGTTCCGGGACTTGGACATCCTAAGACGAAGTAATAAAATTCAAATTACTTAGAAATAGCTGACAGCAGTGGCAACTGTTGAGTGTTGACTATCTCTTTATCTCTTTTATCTATGCGGTTGACACTTCCAATTTCCGGCGGCTAACTTCAGCGTAGGCAGACTAGCTTCACGTTAGACTAAACCCCAGTCCTCCGTTTAGCCGCGTCTCATACGAGTGTCGTATCTCGTATGACTTATTGTGCTAAACTATTTGAAATGGTGTGTGTTCTTTGTAATATTTTTAATCCGGTATGTAATGTCCTATTTTTATAATTGATGCATGTGGTAGATTACTAATTTTTGATGGATTATATGTACATTTTGCTGCAATTTAATGAATTTAGATGCACCTAACCTTATAAATATTTGAGAGTAATGACCTTTTCAATTACACAGTAGAACATGCGGGGCAAAGTGGGATGGGGCGGTGTGAAAAATTTCACTTTACCTCTATGCTTAAGTTAATGCTAAATTGTAGTTTTATTTTAAGTTGTACAATTGGTGTGCAATGGTCCAAACATACAACAGGACAACGAAGCAACAGTCATGGACTCAAGAAGCAATGGCAGAGGCAATCATTGCCGTAGGAGAATGAAAAGTCAGTTACCAAACTGCTGCTGACCAATATACGGTTCCTGTTATTACCTTGTATCGAAGGGTAAATTCTGCTTCTGAACCTGCTGTAGCAGCCCAAAAAGGACTAGGTCGATTTAAACCTACTTTTACCCTTCAACAAGAAATTGAATTAAGATCTTATATATTACTTATGGAAAAACGACTTTTTGGTTGAACCATAATAGTATATTATACATCAAGGTAGCGAAGCGCAGTATTATAACCTGAGCGCATATTAGATACTGAGCGCGCAGCGCGAAGTATCTAAAGCGCGAAGGTTATAAGACGATTCGCTACCGTGGTGTATATACTATTTTTTGCACTACCAAACGGCTTAATACCTAAATTCCCAACAAATTTTGAAAATATTTTAACTGTCAACTTGACAATACAGCTCTTTAAAACGTCAAAATTAAAATAGTCATATTTGGTAACTTAGCAATTTATTAGTTACCACGGTGAAAATTGTTTATTTTACTTTCTCTCCCTTGGTGGAGAAAATCAACTCACAACCTCAAAATAAGCCAATAACGGTGCGTTCTGAGACTAGTAGTGCAAAACGATTTTAGATTGTTAGCGTTTCAATATGCGGAAAAAAATGGGATCCCTAACAACTTTTGTCAGTTAACTCAACTTACTGGTAGTGATTGGGTGGCAGGATTCTCAAAAGAAACCGAGAAATTTCTCTTCGGCAGTCAGAAAATATATCAGCAGCTCGTGCTATGGTATTTAATAAAGTGAATGTAAGGCAGTTTTTCAATCTTCTCGAAGAACTTTTTGATAGGCATCATTTTCCGGCAAGTCGCATTTACAACTGCGACCAAACTGGAATTTCTACAGTTCCCACCAACCTTCTAATATTTTGTCTATGAAAGGAAAAAACAAGTAGGAACTCTGTCCTCTGCAGAACGTGGTACCACTAATTACAGCAGAAATTTGTCTTAATGCTGCGGTCCAATATGTTCCACCCCTACTAATTTTTCCAAGGGTAAGGATAAATCCCGTGTTTGAAGTAGAATTACCTCCAGAGACAGTAGTGGTTTGTCATCAATCAGGCTGGATGCAAAATAGTAGTTTGTATGCCAAGGCACTGAAGTTTAATTTCTTATCACGAATGTGGATTTAGTTGCCGAGGCCCGTAGGGGAAAGGCAAATAAACCAAATGAGGGATAAAAACGAACTTCACTGCCGAAGAATACATTATGTTTTATTTGAATCGAGAAATCGTGAAATTACAACATTTTAACCAACATTTGTAAAACAAAGGATTACTTTACTGCCGATTTCTGGTATTTTAATGACGATTTCGAGGTACTTTAATGACGATCTCAAATAGGGGGAAGTGGGGAACATTTGGCAGTGGGGTACATTCGACTTTTCATCAAACAACGCATATTTTCAAATATTGGCGCAAAAATCTTGTTGTGTAGTGTTGCCAACTTAAATTTAGTTATGTGTTGTGAATTTCTCGGCGGCTGATGAAGTATTTGTTACAAAGGGAGTTGGCAACTTTTTTCTAGTAAAATTTGCCACTAAGTGTACATGCATTCATTACGTAGGCCGTGTTGAATGTATAAAGGATCCCCTTTTTACTATTAAATTATGAGAAGAAAGGGCCGCAGCCAAACATTCTATTCCCAACAGTAGATGATATCAGTGATGTAGATACATCAGATATCACTGCTAAATTGCATCAACCGTCTCAAACAGGTACTGCAAGAACGTCATCCATATATAGTTTTAATTATAACTTTAATAACTGGACTGTAAAATGATGAAAAATGATTAAAAATAAAAAAATAAAGCGTTATTTTGGTTTAATTCACTCCTCGTGAACAACCCCATCCCTATGACGAAAGTACCCCACCACTGGGGTACTTTAAGCAATTTTTCCGGTTACAGAAAAATGCACAGAAAAATTAGAAGCAAAATTTTAAATAACCTAAAATTACGAGTAATAGTGACTGAAACTATAAGGAGTAGTTTAGCAAACACAAATTTATTTTTACCATACACATAAATATTATATTGCACTTATTAAAAAATGACGAAAGTACCCCACTCTTCCCTAAAGATATTTTTGTGCATACATTGTTCAATCACTTTCTTCGTTTTGCAAAACCTACGAAACAAGATCCTGTGTTGTTAATTCTGGATGGGCATGCAACACATGCAAAAAAATTGAACTAATTGAGCTTGTACGCAAGAATTTTGTACAGGTACCGTAAAGTGAGTATAGAGTAGGATCGCCTAAGAGTACACGTTCCGTAAGAGTACGCATTAGTAACATTTTCTGCTTGGCAACACCGCAACTGAAAATATTACATCAGCTGTTCATTTACGAACAGTACAAGAATGTGAGGCAGTTAGAGTAGATCACCGTTGAATTTGATAGTATTACGGTACGAAATTCAATTTATTGTTTTTTTTATAATATTTATGCACTCTACAGTAAGGTGTAGGCTCTCAAATATCGATTTTTTCTAAATATTTTATTTAACATGTTAATAAGTGGTTCTGCCGCAACACAATCCTGTGTTTAGATTTTCGTTAAGTTTTTTGGTTAGGTTTTTGAAGCCAATGTTTTAAATTTGTTGCTTGGCACATAAGACTATGCAACCACAGAGTACGCGCGTACTCTTATCTCACCTTGCGTACTCTTAGTTTTTGCTATTTTTTAAATAATTTTAAAAGCAAAAAACAGCTGCATTTTAGAAAAAAATATACAAATCATAATGATACATCAATATAATTTCCACTATCTACAATTGCAAAGTCGCTAATAAATTGAAATGCAATATAAAATACCTTAATTTAAAAATGGAGCAAAATATACTCACTTTACGGTACTCCGCATACATCTCATCAAATACAACCTCTAGATGTATCATTTATGTTGCCTTTAAGTAGCTATTATACGCAAGAAGTTAAAGGATGGCTTCGTAACAATAGGAAAAGCGGTAACTATTCATAATGTATAACCTCTATTTGGATAGGCTTACCTTAGGGCTGCTACTGCTCAGATTACAGTTAGTGGATTTAAAAATACTGAAACATTTTCAATAAATTCACATATTTTCTGACGACGCCTTTGAACCTTCACACTACTAAACGGCCTCGGTCTACATTGACAGTTCCTGTACTATCTGGAACCATTGATAATAACGCATCATCTTCTACTGCTATTGACAAAGGTGATGACAGAGAACTAGTAAATAATGAATCGTTTACTATTTCTGAAATAACGCCTCCGACTCCACCAAGGTCCACAGCAAAACAACTCATATTACCACAGGATATTATACCTACACCAAAAGGTAGACTAATAAAGAAAACCTAGGAATAAAGATAAAATGATGATCTTCACCAGCACTCCCACCTATGATGAGCTGAAGAATGTAACATCCACTCCAAAGGCTATTCAAAGTGTTAAGAGAAAATTTAATGTAAACATAAATAAGAGCCCAGCTGCAAAGAAAAAGACAATAGATTCTGATTCGTTAGAATCTTATGATGAAATCGATTTATGTAAAGATTCAGATGACGAGAACATCGTTTTTGAAGCAGAAAGCAACGAAGAAGAAGAAGATCGCACTCAAGATTTAACTGTTCCGATGGTATTATACAACCGATTTTATTCTGGTAGAGTTGGAAGACCAGAAAAAGAAAACAAAGAAGGATTTTGTCGCGCAAGTTAAAACGATTGAATGTGAAAATGTTCGTTTCTTGTTAACTTTATGAGGCAATACAGGCAACATACTGATATTTTTGTATTTCCTGATACTGACGATGAAACCATCGTTTACAAAAAAGAAATTAGAGGCAAATTAATTAAGTTTATGAAATTAAGACATGACAAAATTAGATTTCTAAACTGAAAGTATATACCTAAGCTAAGAGTCATTATATGTAATATTTAACTGTTTTATAGTTAATAGTATGTAGCTTCATTTTTGTAAAATAAATTTTTTTCTAAGCTAAGGTCATTTTATTTTATCCCTTTTTATTTTTCACTTTACCCCACTACAGGGGCAAAGTGAAAATGTTGTCATTGTTTATTAATAATTCTTTTATAATTGCTGCAATTGTATAATTGATTTAAATATACAAAATATGAAAAGATATAGAGTGTAGCTATTTTATGGTGCAACATTTTTATTGTTTAGCAATTTTTTTTAATCATTCAATTAAATGTTAACCATAATTTACACATTCTTAAGGCACTTTCTTAATAGGAATCTAGTGGTGTATTCAGGTTTTTGAAAACTGTTTTCGTAGTTGAGTTACAGCGGTCAACTTCAGTTTTCCTTATGGGGATCATAGTTGGCTATGACACCATTCAAATGAGATTTTTTTAGGCTTTTAAAAAATGCATAACTTGCTATACATAACACGAAAACTAACGGCAAAAAATGAAAATCATCTTTTTAAGTTTGCCACTTTGTGAAGGCTTAAAACAAAAAACAATCTAAGCAACTGTCATTGCAATTGTTTATTTATAATTGACATTAAGTTTATTTCGTTTGTACTTTACTTACTGAATCAAGTACAATGCCATCGTATAGCCCAACATCTTCTGGTTCACCAAACATTACATTCTGTATTGCGAAAAGAACACTAATGGAGAAACTTTTAAAATATGCCAGGGTATATAAAAAACTCTTATCCAGACATAACGCTTTAAAATACAATCGTTGTAAATGCAAAGGGCAAACTGGGAAACAAGTGCCCTGCAGAAAAATGTTTAAAAGCAGTTTTCAATTCCAACCAAATCATGGCTTTAAAAAAATCTAACCACCACATGTGGTGGCTGACCGATACTGTCAAAAAAGCCCTACAATTCACTTGTGGGACTAGCGGCTGCGAAGAAAGCTATTCTTCCATCTCCCAGAACATAACGAAGAAAATACAAAATGTTAATTTTCAAGCATGAGTCTTGTATGACGTTTTCGATTTTTAAAAATTAAAGGTGGGGCATTTCGAAGATGAAAGAGAAAAAATTGTGCCTTAGTACTTAATGAGATGGTACTAACGGCTGGACTAATATATGACAATAGTACTGGGTCTTATGTAGGGAATATTACTATGACTGAGGCTACAGGGGTTGCTCTCATATTTATGGTGGGAGATATTTCTAGTCGCTGGAAGCAACCGTTTGCATACCATTTTACTGGTGATTCAGTTTCAGGGGCATAGTTGAAGGAGACTATTTTTGAGGTTATAAAAAGAGCTTGAGAAATTGGCTTAAATGTAATAATCATCATTCATCAGTTCTGATATGGGCAGTTTGAATTAGTCTTTGTGGAAATTGTTGGGAATAACAGCTGGAAGGTATTCGAAAATTAAAAATTCTTTTAAAAACCGCTTTGATGAAAATTTTAAAGTAGAAGTAAGGTAGACGAAGGCAATCATGCCATTCTACCACAGATCAACAATTTTCCATCCGAATGACAGACGGCGCTAAATGTTGTTTACTGTTACAGTGCCTTGATAGAGACAGTGGCGACAATAGGCAGAATTTGCCACAAAATGGCGGCCAATGGCCTACTAACTTTAATAAATTGAACGTTTTTGAATGGCCATAGTTACACAACGTATAAATAATATGTTGGTGGCACTGTAATTCTATGTCAAATTCGAGGTTATCAGGTTACGTTTTGCGTCAGTTTTGACACAAACTGACGCAAAATCTAACCTGCTAACCTCAAATTTGACACAAACTGACGCAAACCCTAACCTGCTAACCTCGATTTGGTATAAACAAACAAAAGCATCAACAAATTTTGCCTCTTAATGGCGGCCGATTCGAGCGACCAATAAAAAAGAATACACTCTATTGTCGCCACTGTCTCATATAAAGTCACTGTATTTACTGTCATATGTACAAGTGCCCTATCTAAAGATGTATTGCTATATGGTGAGAAACGTGAGTGCTGCAGTGTGTTTTGCTTCAAATGGTCATCTATTTGTTGATTGTTATTGAGAATTTATAAAATACTGAGTGCTGTGTTTACATCACTTTATAAAGTGCTAAACAAAGTGACAAACAAGCCAGCAATAGG
>CALNHX010010411.1:6955-40501 GCA_940337035.1 Agriotes lineatus
TCTCTTTATTTAACTACTAGCTTAAACCCCGCGGCATATGCCGCATTTAAAATGTAGGACGAATTTAATAACTTTTGTTGCACTAAAGAAAGTTTTAAAAGCACGCTAGAGATTGGCAGTAAGGAAAAGTTCCAAAAAATATATTTTCAAATGGAAAGTCTCTGTAAAGGAAACGCTTGCCCCTGGAAGGCGTCCTAATTAATATGACGCTGTTGGAACGCAGTCAAAAACAAATCCGGAAAGAATTAATGCTCTTGTGACTTATGAGATTATATGTGAGAATTATTTGCTCCACCGAAATAATTTTCAGCTGCCTGCAATCTGTGTTTCTTTTCAGGTTTAAGCCGTTGAGCGCCATAAAAATATAAATGCGGGAACTCAAGTCTCCAGTTACGCCGTTACTGATATTGTTAAATAACTCGATTAATTATTATTTCTTTGGCATTTTAAACTGGCATTATTATTATTATCTTTATAATAGCAACCATAAGTAACTGTTTATAATGTTTATATGCTAGCGAGTTAATTTTCTTCTTAAATCGCTAGTGAATTAATAGTAGATTGCTCTACAAGTTAAGAAAAGTGAGAGTTTTCCAGCAAATGTAAAAGTTTTACGTGAGCATGGAATTTTCCAATGTGTTAAACATGCAATTTTTCCGTGTAGTTGACAAAAATATCTTTTTAAATAATTTTGGTCAAAGTATGCTGGTAGAAAAGGGATGTTCATTAATACGACCGCCTAGTGTAGATAAAAATATAAGAAGCTCAAAAGCTGATGTGTTAAAAACTAAATCAATAGCGAGTCTACGAATTCATATTGAACGTGTAATTCGAAGATTACGAGAATTTAAAATATTAAAACCCCATTCGTGTCTCAACACAAACCTGCTTAAATACACTGATCATATGATTGTTATTGCTTGTGCATTTATAAATATGCAAACTGCTTTAATTAAATAAATTATTAGGTACCTTTAAAACATAGTTTTATTTATTAAGTATGTAATCTGTATTGTACATAGAATTTTACACATTATAATCAATGCAGTAGCTATATCATAACTCAAATGGATTAATGACAAGTAGAAGGATCACACTAAAAAATTTGAATGTTTTGGAATTTACATTTTTTAGAAAAAAAAAGATTTTTCAATCAAATTTTAGAACATTTTAGAAATCAAAATTATAATAAGTGGTTTTTTCAGCCACAGAATATTTTTACATCATGTCACACACCAAAAATATTTGTTTACCTATTATATGTATTAACAGAAATAGAAAACAACGCTTTTTTGTTTATTGTAAACAAAATTAAAGCTGGTACATTCAACACTGAAACACAATTATAATAACTTGCAGTGACACTGTAAAATTTTACATTTATTACAATATATTACAATTCTAAATAGCTATTTAAGTCACAAGGAATGTAAGGACCTATTAACATTTGGGGTAGGCAAGTACAAGCCAAGACGAAGTCGCGGCTTGTTGCCTGCCGAAAATGTTAATAGGCGATACATTCCGAGTTATCTTATTATATTTTTCCCGCTGCTTATCGAAATTTTCCTAGATTTCTGAAAAAATCGTTTGGTTTGTCACCTGTCACCAGGATTAATTTTTGTGAGTCGTGTTACCTATGAGTGTCACATGTCACATAAACACTTGCAATTTAGAAACAAAACGTCTAAATCTGCATCTTGCTTTGCTAATTTTATTATCCTAAGAACTTAATAATAGTATTAAGTTCCGTTGTCAAGAAAAAGCAGCAAACAAATATAATCACCGACTTACACGTTTTGTTACTAAGGCTGTATCACTGACTTACAAGATCAGCAGCGGGAAAAATATTAAATATTACTTAAAAATAGTTACACGCTTATCCCTAACAATAAAAATTAAAAATGCAGTTATTTGTTCGCAGATGCTAATAAAATAGGAAAAATATTTTTTTTCCAAAAGTTCTCAGCTTCTAACATTGTTTGTTTAATGTAATTTGCATCATAGCCCACAGAAATAAAATTAACTTTTTGGTTTTTTTCAAAGTTAGCATCTGCAACAGCAAAAATGCAATACGATTTATTTAAAAAATGCATTTGCATTTGTATTTGAGCTCTATACTTGGCCGTAACTTTATTTTGTGATGTTATATAGTTTAACACTGCTTTGTCTGTAGAGGGGCACTTCACTTCGACAACGAAATTGTCACTCACTGCATCTGGTGAAGCTCCGAAAATAGGGTGGTTCTTTGAAAGTACAATTCCCACAGAACTTAATTTGGTCTTCATATTTTTTTCGACAATTTGTAATACCTGCTTTTCTAATCGTCTACCCCTTTCCATTGCTTTGGTATCCCTCAGTTTTGTAACTCCAATTACCTGTTGCACAAATGAGCCACATTCAGTTTTGCAATGTGCAGCATTATATAATTTCGAGGCGGTTATCCTCCCATATCGTAAACGATGCCACAAACTGTCTTCGGCTTGCATTAGGGTACAATATGCAGCTTCCTTGCACAAATCTTCATTCATGTGCTGCTTGGTGAAGGTGATGAAATCATCATATAGGGCTCCACCACTGCTAACAAATTTTAATAATAAACCGTACAAATCCAGGCAGCTATACTTGGGTTCTTTAAACAGTTTAAATATTTCGCCAGCTGCTTTGTTTTGTACTCCTAAACGCATTGCCTCCTGATAAAAGTTACCCTGATCTTCTTCAACGGGTATACCCCCAAATTCTGCCACAGTCAAAAATTTTAGCGATGTGCCCACTTTTGACAGTTGCGGGTTCTTCGCTCCTCCTATGCATCCACATAAGTACTGCTACAGCATCCACCTGTAAAAATTTTTTTTTTAAATTTTAAAACAGATTAATAACAGATTATTATTAAATTACCAGCTGATGCAGCGCAGTCCAAACATTCCACCTTCTCTACTTTACGCTGCTTTTCATTTACTTGTAACACCACATTATAGTTTTTCGCTCTCACTCGGTGTTCAGGACAAATTCTGCATTTAACGGTGCACAATTCACCCTCTGGTCGGAGCTGCACATATCCTATGGCTGAGTCACCGTAACTTTCACGTCCAGCACTAACAACAAAACAACAATAATAATAGCACCAGAACTACAGAACTAATTCTATTCAACATAAATTAAAATAACTAACTTGAGTTTTAATTTCAATGCCAGATAAATATTTTAGCTTACAACTTATTGTTTACGGTAATCCTGTATTGTACGACGCCACCGATGAACTACTGTTCCTAGAGTCAGTAATCTTGGAGGGAGGGATCGCTAACATGTCAAATACCTTACACTATTGCCAGACCTTTGTTTACTTGTACAGCAATTTGGGATCTAATTCGTTTTAGTTTGCATGTTTATCGTGGTCCTAACATCAATGTCGAATAGAGGTGTTCTAGCTCCAACTGTTTTGTGAATGAAGATAACATTTTGACACTAAACCATATCCGTGATTCTTGCAGGTGTTGCGGTTAGGGTCAAACTAAAATGTATTGAACGGTTGACGAAGCGGGGATTAATACATAATTTCCTTCGGTGTAAATGCTGTTAGGTAGATATGGCGTTTGTTTAACGATTGTTCACGATTAAAAGCAAACTCAAAATAATTTGGCGCCAAAAGCTGTTGAAGCCAAACAATAAAGGTCTGGCAACGTTTTAAGGTAATTTTAATCTAAACGATCAGCTGTTCGCGCCTCCCTCCAAGATTACTGACTCTAGGAACAGTAGTTCATCGGTGGCGTCGTACAATACAAGATTTTTAAAACTTACCTATTCTCTTTAACACCACGAATTTCACAGGCAGAAAAGCAGTCATTGTTTAATAGGATTGATAATAATGAAAATTGTGCAGTGCGAAACGCATTGATTGCCTCTGTTTTTGCCAGATAAAATTTCCATGCAAATCTTAGGTTATGTCACACAAAAGCACACACAATTAAAATGGAAAATATAATAACGAATACTCACTTTTCTACAACAGAAATGAGGGTTTCCTTCTTCGTAAACTAAAGGCCAGCTGTCAACACGACGATTTTAGCCCTGTTGCCAGATTTACACTGTACGAAATAAATTTGTAGAAACGGTTTCAAAATGTACCAGATTCGTAGAATTGTACCAGGTCTGGCAACGCTGCTAATATCAAGACCACGCCCACAATACCTAACTACTCATAGACCAGGAGTTGATGTGTTTGACCTTGGGAAGTGTTCTGCTTTATTATAGAGTTATGATTGTTTGGAATCTCTGTTACTTTTAATTCTAAACACTGATTGAGGGGGTTCAAAAGACATTCTTTTAATTTATAGATTTTAAAATGACAGGGCTCTGAACCTGGATTGTATTATAGTTTGCTAAACAAATACTTCATGTTAACTCGTGAAAATCGTAGATCCTTAGCTCGTTTGATGTTGTATATCACGTACGGGCAACCTATGGCCCTCAAACCATATTTACGTGCTGTAAATAATTCTCATTTGTAAAAGAGTATTCTGTGGGCGAGCGACGAGCTGTAACAAGACGAATAGAGGCAATAGCCAAAAATATAAAAATTTATGTCAGTGAAGGTGCCAAATATTTAGCTCTAGACAAGAATAGTGCTGCTAAACTGCTAAACTAGCTAGTGTTATTCGTGCTGTTGATAAAAATTGTATAGATATAGATGTGCTTGCCATGCAATGAAAATATTTGTGACAGAGGATGATATTTCGCAAAAATTGTTAAGGTTTTCAATAATTTTAGTTTAGAATGGGTATATCAACCGATGGGGCTCCTGCGATGATCAGAACAAATTTTATTTTATTTAACTGCAATATTATTTAAGTTAGCTCTCGGCAAACATGAAACTGCTTATCTCAGGTTAGGTTCTCCAATGCGCGATTTTAGTTCATAAAATTTACAATCCGACAAACGACACAAAAATGTCGCCAGTGCAACAGCGATTTTAAATGTTTATAAAAAAACGTGAAGTTTACAAGGAATCGTCAGGTAATTTGATTCAATTGTTGCTTGGCAACAAAAACCTCGCCTTCATTATTATAGGATGACGTAGATCACACGCCGACCGTTCACTAGTTTTTATGGTTTGGAAATCTTGGCCAAATTCGCAGATTCTAATGACGCCACGCAGATTATGAAGATTGGGGCGTAGCTGGACGCTACGAAGTACGTTGTACGTCTTCCAAAGGGTTTATTCTCGGCATTCAATAACTTTCCGGAACCCCACACTCAAGTAAATTTGGCAGATCCTACCTTGAAAACTAGCCGACGTTGGTTTGGAGATGGTCGCAGGTGACGCTGTTCGATTTTTTCTGCTCCCCTGTGTGCTGATGTTGCTTTAGGTGCTCTCGCAGACCCCGCCGACCTGTTGCAGTATAGACCTTTTGTGTTCAGTTGCTTAATTGTGCTGGAAACGACCTTCGAAAATTTCAGCTGATCGGCTGCCGTTTACACACTCGGAAATCGGATTGGAAAAATTTTAGTTTTTCGTTGCATCTCATTACCAATGCATTTATTCTTTTATTATTGTTTTAAACTGCAGTTTCATAAAATATCTTAACTCTGTGCTTTACTGACTTGGTTAAATATTTTGCACTGCAAACAGAGCCAAGTTGTAGGCTTAAAACCATCTCAATATATGATTTTTTCTTCGAACGCATTTTCTATAGGGCGAAATTTAAAAAATGTTGCTTTAGGAAATCATTATAGTGACTTTAGATTTCTGTAGTGACATTATGTCTAATTTCCAAATCAACATAACGTTGTAAAGCTTTGGTGTGATATCCATGGTGACATAAACACAAATGCGGGAGTTAATAAATATTGGCTCTGCTGGTTGGAAATTGACAGTTTTGTTTCCTAAAATTAGGGCGCAAGAGCCGACTTTCTATACTGTGAGTAGAAAAAAATTGTTACACTATTAAATTGATTTTTCGACATCTAATAACGAGAGGGTTCCGATGGCACGCGTCACATTCGGGAAATTGCACTGCTTGCCTGAAATCAGGCATAAACTGCTCAAACACAGGCTAAAGCTCGGCCAAAACGCTCAGTCAGATGGGCGGGGTCTTTCTGAGTTGGTAAACCTTTAGGGACAACCGTGGTCGCACATAGGATGTTAGTAAAAAAGTATATCCGGGGTATTTTAAGGGGCGTCAAGAACTTCGATGTGACAACCCCCTGTAGAAGTTTGAAGTCCAAGGGGTTGGAAAATAATAGCTTCGACGCTCTCGTGTGTCGACTGCCACAGCGCTGGAACTTAGGCTTCAGGCTTCACCAGGATCCGCTGTGCAAAATTTATACATATGCTGCCACTAGCGGCAATGGCACACAAAGCAAGTCATATACACATGTGATAAAATATCAATTAAAGAAAACCCACAGAAAACAGTGAACAAAAGGGGCCTATTCAACTCAAAATTAAACACATTTGAACTTACACAGTTTTCTAAGATTCGGAGGATTAATGGGTTAGTTAATTATGACTAAATAAATCAAATTACATAAACGTCGCCGTGTCAACATCACGCGCTGGCGTTAATATGAGTTCATCCTTGATACAATGGTCGAAAGTGGACAATTCCATTCGACACCCGGGCACACCTGAAGGGCGCACACCCGCTGGCTTAATAACAGCATACTAATTAATGAATTAGGACACGACAAATACAAACAAGTGCACGTGCCTGAAGGGCGCACTGGTAATGGTTTAATAATTCTAACGCCGTCACTTATCTAAACCGGGTTAAGCCGGTACGAGTGATGCACATGAGTGCCAAAGCTGCATTCGGTCATAGCCAGATGTGCCCAAGCCTGCCTCTAGGGCTGAGGGGTCGAGGTAATTTGAGGTGAGTGTCAGATTCCATAAGGCCACCAACAAAAATCACTACACCTCGTGCCTCTAGGTGTCAGGCGGAAGTGCCGTCAAACTACAACGCAACGTGAAGTTAGCTCTACTCTCACCCAAAATTACGCTATTATACGCTATATAATTACGCGCTAAAACGGCATGTGTTTAACGCAGACGGGTAACAAAAGTTTAAAAATTAACTATAACTGAATTACATCAAATTGCATTATTTCGATGAAAAGAAGACGATAAGCTCGTAACGATGTCATAGACATCCTTGATGTGCAGTTGAAATAAGAAAGTATTAATATTTAAAAATTATGAAAACAAATCAAATTTAAATTTCTCTTTAAAAAGTGTCCTAATAATATCAAGGTAGTTCTGTGATATAATAATCGACGTAGTTTTGAGGTTAGGTAAGCTTATATTCTGTTAGTGACCTGGATCCCTGTAACTAATCATCTTCGGCAGTATCTCTTGTCCCCCGGGTATGACTACTTGCAATTGTTCATTTCTGTTATTGCATTATTTGGCTTCTCTGATCGTATCTACGCATGATACTTTGTACTGTTCCAGATCTTTAGGTGTTTTCTGTTTTTTTTTTACTTATCTTTGACCCTATTTCGCTGTTATTTGACTTGACGCCGCTGTGAGTCTTAGAGCGCTTCTTTAATAACTTTCTTCTGCGGTCAGGTTTTCTAGGGTAATTTCGTCCCATTGTGATGATGAAGCTGCTTATCGATATCCACTATTGACTTTTTTTCAATTTTACCGGCTTGTCGCCCAGCCGTCCACAGTTACTATTAAAATGTTCCAAGACTTAGTGTCTGACGTTTATGAAAGATTTATATTTAAATGGTCGCTTTATTTCCATTATTTTCCTAATCATTATTGTTGGTCATTTGGATGAAATCTGAGAAAAAATCTTTTGGATTTTTACAGAGATTCGTTTTTTTTGGTAAGCTTCTTGGATTACATGTTTGTCAATTTTTCCTTACGCATTTTTCATCTCATTTTAGATTATTTTCAGTAAGTCACTTGTGATTGAATATCGATGGTTAAGCCGATTTAAACCTGAAGTAAGTTTTCCCGGAAGCCTTTCAGTTGTAGGTTTCTTATTCCTAAGTTACTACTGGTTTTAACTCTGTTTTACATAGTCTTTTCTTAGTGTTCTGTGATACATTTTTTTAGTGGTTATAACATACACGTTATTTATTTATTTTGGCTAATTTCACCTTGATTTAGCTTCTATGCTTGCTTGAACTTATATAGTCGTCATTTCTCATTTTTACTATTAAGTTGTTATTGCATTATCTTTATTAGTTCGTATCATAACCATGATTTTTAATTTTAGTTCGTATTTTTTAGTCCTATTTTTTTCCTGCTTTTTCCAAACCTGTAATCATATTCTTCAATTCTTTCTGTCTTGGATGTTATTGTAATGTCATCAACATACTCTAAAGAGTGGTGTGAGTTGCCATATATTGTTTCATTACACCGTATTCCACATTTTTATCTGTTCCAATACTAAATTAAATAGTTCAGTGTATATTCTTGCCTTTGAATTTTGAATGTACTTTTAGACTGAAGATTTTAGCGGTTACTGATATGTTGCTCCTGGAACCGCATTGGTAATCACTAATCACCAATTGTTTTTTCTGTCTGGTTTTTATGCAGTGTGCTAGTATTTTATACACTGTGTGGAACAGTACCACTCCTGTAACTTGCGCATTTGTTTTTGTCTCCTTTTTTATGAATAGGACAGAACACTCCTCGACTCCAATGTTTTGGCATCATTTCTTCCATGTCTCTATTCACTTGTATATCGCCAATTCAGTTGTCTTCTGTTTATGCAGTATAATTTTTTTTGTAACTTCTTGGTGCCTTCATGTGCTTGTCAAAATTCCTTTTCTTCTTGTTGTCTACTTTTTTTCTACATTTTGTATTTTCTTTCAGATCTGATTTCTTTTCTTATTTCTACAGATGTTTCTAACTATCTTTTCTCGATATTTGCATTGTGCTATTCATTATCTATACTTTATTTTTTAATATCGCGGACAAGGACGAAGTACGCCCGTTCAGTGCCGATGAAAAGGTGACGTAGAGACGCGAATGGCAGACTTATATATAGGGACAATATGCCGAAGAATAGCCGATTTGTTCACACTAATAAACATATACAGGGTGATTTTTAAGTTGATTCTTTCCTTTTACCAGGATATAAAGCTTAAAAAAATAAGCATTTTTTTCATTTACCACTTTTGCGAAATATGAAAAGTAACTGAGGTACTACAGGGTGTTAAAGTTTCAAATTAAGAACTAAAATTGCTTAATAAAAATTAAACTAAACTTAAATGATATGTTCAAAATGATCACCATTCGCTTCTACACATACGTTCTGCGTATAAGAGCGATGCGGCAGCGGCATTTTGACGACACTCAAGCATATTCACTAATTCATTATTTTCATAACCATGAACCATTATTGTAGCAATAACATTAATAAAATTACAATGGACAACTAGTTGACAAGTCATTGCTTGACAACAGAGGTAAACAAAAATAAAATTGTCCATCCGCCTTTGCGCCAAAGTTTAGTTTTTAATTTGAAACTTTAACACCCTGAACCTCCGTTACCTTTGATATCTCGGTACAGTGGTAAATGAAAAAATGCTAATTTTTTTAGCCTTATTTTGTAGTACTTTGAAAGAATCAACTTAAAAATCACCCTGCATATTGACACACACTCACCAGGGTGTATACTTTCTGGAAAACAGGGAAAACCTGTAAAAGTCTGAGAATTACATTCTAATTCTGGAATCAGGGAAAAGTCAGGGAATTTGTTTAATTTATAAAAAAAAGTCAGGGAAAATTAATTAAAATGACAAACTATTTTATCAAAAGTTTATTCTATTCGAGAGCCACCGTGTAACGGGATTATCTTGGTTTGTCTTGCTTTCAGAGCATCATGTAAACGTAGTAAGTACGTTGAAATTGCGCAAAATCAGGCGCCGCGTGGGAAGCTTCTTGGCAGCAGGTGTACCTACTGTTGCGATACGTCTAACTTTGGGGTTTTCAGCTCAATCCTGATTACGCGGTTACACTTATTAAAGGATCTACTGACAAATTAAAGACTTTAGTAGCTTAAAATATGTTTATTTACAAATTATTCGGAAGCGATCTATCCGTTACCGAGGTCTGTTAAGATCTGACTTCACCAAAATTCCCGCTTTTACAGGTAAACTTGTAAAAGCTATTTAGACCATGGAAACCTAAGAATTTTATCGGTCCCACGCAAATGGCACGTAAAAGCAATAATATTTACGATTCATGTCCGGCCCTTTTTCTGGAAGAACCTGTGATACTGTTCGGCACGTTCCCAGGGCAAGTATTATGCTAACTTCGTCCTTATACATAATTACATTTGAGTTAGACACTAAGCTAAGATTTAATAATATTAATTATTAACGTCCATTCTCAATATAGTCTATAGAGTTTATTATGTTACAGTTAGGATTCCTAACAGTACGTTAGACATGCATCTAATATGTAATATGTAAAAATGTTCTGGAATGTTGATTGAAAAATCCTTGAAAACCTGGAAAAGTCAGGGAATTTTCAAATTGTGAGTTAGTATACACCCTGACTCACACTCACACACACATACATACACACACACACACACACACACACACCTTTCTACTCGCATTTATAAATCAAACGATGAGTGTGATAGTTAGTTCTAAAAGACATTTACATTTAAAAAGTATAAAAATGAACGCCAAAATAACTTCCTTTAATACGCAAACATTAGACTACATCGAAATTCGCCGTTGGGATTTTGTGTATAAACACCCGGCTTCGCAATTCGCGTACGTATATATTTGTCAATTAAACGCATTCCTTTACGTTCGCGCAATATTCACAGCACAACCGGAAGCGAACGCTTATTGCTCAATTTGCACACGTCCTGTATCAGGTTACTTAAGCTGGAGCCCTGAGAACTGCTGTGCAGCGAATTGGGCTTACCTACGTCACTCCTTGAATGATTCGTTGTATGGAAATTTCCTACGAATACTGTGGCAGGGAAGTACCTGGCTGCTAATGTCGTCTCTCTGGCGCGAAACCCCTTGGTGGTGGCGCATATATGTACGAGGTGTGATCAATAAAAAAAACTTTATTTGTTATGGTATAATTTTATTAAACATTATCCCCTTCAAAGTAGTTCTCTTCGCTCACGATATATCGCTCTCAACATTGTTTTGATTTTTGGAATGTTTCCTGAAACTCGTTCTCTGGGGTGGTGCTAAGCTCTTGTATCGCATTTTCCTGAATTTACATTATGGTCTGAAAACGACGTCCTTTCAAGAATTTCTTCAACTTTAGAGACCAAATCCGGAGAGTAGGGTGGTTGGGGCATAACGGTTTCATCTTTTGCCAGATACTGGCGAATAAGGAGTGAACATGGCATGGCGAATTTTGCAGAGACGTGATGCACTGAAGTTTTTTCGTGAAAATCGCATGGCACGAAACTATGCTAATGTTCACTTCCTCAACACTTTCTCGAATGGTTAAACGACGATTTCCAGGAATCATGGCGCGACTATGTACACGTGATCATTGTCTGATGATGCGAATGGTCGCCCAGACTGGGATCTTCATTGGTCGACGTGCTTCCTGCTTTAAAACACCCGTACCACTTACAGCATTGTAATCGGCTCTTACAGTCGTCTCCTGAGCATATCAAACGTCTCCGTAAAGTTTTTACCGAGTTTTGAATAACATTTTATGCAAAACGTTGGTCTTCAGACTTCATTTTAAAATCCGATAGTGGGTACCTGTATGGTCTTACTTTAACGGTTATAGCTCGAGAACAAATGCCGATATTGGGATGTGTCCAAAGCTGCTGTGTTGCGAAAATCCACCGTTAGTATCCCTCTCTAGGCACACTATTCAAAAAGTTGAGTCTATAATTGAACACACCGCGTACTTGTTCTGTACAGGATTATTTTGCACTGACATGAAGTACTAGCACTGGCCTGTTGTCCGCAAACACGTATGCTTCAAGTCGCTTCTAGTTGCTCGTCGTTTGGCGTTTTGACATAGTGAGTCGCCGAGACGTGCGCCTTCCAGCTTGCCGCGCCCACGACTGCGTTAAATTCTCCGCGAACGCCGTTGAATTTTCGTATATCGCTCCACCTACGAAATTGAGCGCTTCACACACTAAAGAGTCCGTACTGGCGCACTTTTTGTTATGCTCAATTAAACCTAATGAAAAAAAATCACACATATCGGCTATATATGTAAATATTACAATAAACGATCCAGGAAAGGTGCCAGATGACCGTTTCAAGAGGGGTCACTATTTTCTTTGCGTCGTTTATAAAATTTGGTCTAAAAGTTGAAGAAAATGACTCAAATTCCGATACCAACACGCTGAAATATTTTTAATATTAATGCTTTTTAATAATTTAAAAACCATGTTTAGTATTTGTTCGGCTGTTGATAGATGTTGTTTCTTTGTAAATTCCAATAGTTAATTATATTAATTATTATTGTTTGTAACTAGTTTCTTGCAATCAGACAATGTTTGCAAGAAAGCAGTACAATAATAAATAAATAGCTAAAGTTTATTTTTACAGTTCTCCCGGGCCGGAAAGATGCAGTGGAGCTGGAGTGGATGCCCAAGGGCCAAAACGATGTGGTGGAATCATACCTAAAGGACCTCCCCCTGAACCTACTCCCAATAAAGGGCTCCGCCGCCGCCCAGGAGCGCAAGCAGCTCCTGCAAAAGCAAATTCCTTTGCACGACATTGACCCAGCCCTGTGCCATGCACTGACAGAGCATGAAATTAAGCAGATGAATGATTACATTACACACGTAAAGCAGAACAGCGTCGGCATGGGGCATATAATGAAGCTCAACGAACTGCTTAAAAACAGGCAGAGTGCCAACGCTCAAGTGCTGGCAAGCCGGGCCCCCATGCAGCTGCCGCAGTTGCAGAATATCGTGCTGCAGGGCGTAGACAGGGCTAATGCCCTCAAGGCGGGGGCAGATCTGCACAGGGCTTTGCGTGACTTAAGCATTGATGAGCAGAAGCTGTACAACGTGAGCCAGGACGAGAAACTTGCAGCTAATGCTGCTAATAATGTTCGTGATGTTTTGTACGAGACGTATTTGCAGAATGTGCAAGTTCCACAACCGCCGGTTTCTAATCGAATTGATTATCAAAATTCCGTTAATTTGGGAGCAGTTCATGATGTTAAATACCCAAGTTGGGGTGATAACGTGCAAATTCCGGTTAACACTGTTAACAGACAAGACGATTATCAGGCTTTGGCAAATGCAGGCATCATTAGGGATTTGCAACATCCCCAGAATACGGTTCAAATGCCTAATAAGTCCGTTTATAACAAATATGATAATCAAAATCCAGTTAATGCCGGAGCAATTCATGATGTTAAATATCCCAGTCATGGTGATAATATGCAAATTCCAATTAACCTTCATAATACGCAAGACGATTATCAGGGGTCGACTAAAGCAGGTATTAGAGATTTGCAATATCCCCAGAATTCGACCAGAGTCTCTAACCAGCCCGTCTATAACAAAAATGACTATCAAAATTCTGTCAATGCTGGAACTATTCACGACATTAATTATCCCAGTCAGGGCGATAATATGCAAATTCCAGTTAACCCCACCAAAAGGCAAGACAATTATCAAGGGTCGGCAAAAGCAGGTGTCATTAGAGACTTGCAATATCCCCAAAATATGTCCAAAAACCCTAATCGCTCCGTTTATAACAAAAATGATTATCAAAATTCTGTCAATGCTGGAACAATTCGCGACATTAATTACCCCAGTCAGGGCGATAATATGCAAATTTCAGTTAACCCCACCAATAGACAAGACAATTATCAAGGGTCTGCAAAGGCAGGTGTCATTAGAGACTTGCAATATCCCCAAAATATGTCCAAAATCCCTAATCAGCCTGTTTCTAACAAAATTGACTATCAAGATGCATCGAACATGGGGGGAATTACAGACATTCGTTACACCCACAACTTGCCAAATCAATCCCAAAACTCCAAAAATTTACCTCACTTCGCTAACAGCGCCTTGGCAAATGTGGAGAATATTCAAAAACCTCTAGATTACGGTGGGGTCCGGAACGTTTACCCAGATATGAACGTGAATTTCGAGGCTGGGGACTTACAGACCAACCTGGAAGGTTTAGACAACGTCCAGCACATGAAAGGCGACACTAAAATGCCTCATTATGCCCCCGGTAAATTTAACACATTTGCTGAGCAGCAAAACCCACAGAAAATTGGAAATATCAAGGACTTGGCCTATTCTACTTATGACTCGTCCTCGAACCTCGATGCAAGCAATCAGAATTTGGCTGATCCTAGTTTTGGCTCGAAAGGACCAAGACCCCACCTGCCGGTCAATTACAACCCGCACGAGCTTAACGTTATGGAACAGAACCTAAATCCGGCATCAATTCACGTGGGGATCATAAACGACATCGAGTATCCAACCATTAAAGCAGCCGTGCAGCAACAGAATGACGTTTTGGAGCCGAATGTGCCACGCAAAAACGTCCAGTTTGATTTCAGCCGAGACGACGAGATACTTCCGTCTTGCCACAAGTGCAAGAAGATGTTCGACGCGACGGCGCTAGTGATTGGAATTGATCGAACGGAGTCCTTGTGGCATGCCGAGTGCTTTAAGTGCACTGGTTGCAACCAAAACCTGGCTGACCTGATGTACTTTTACCACAAGGAAAGTGACGACATCTACTGCGGTCGTGATTATGCCAAAATTCGGGGAATACCCCGCTGCCAAGCCTGTGATGAGCTCATCTTCGTGAAAGAGTACTGCTTAGCTGAGAACTCGACGTTCCATGTGAAGCATTTCTGCTGTTTTGAATGTGACGAGCCCTTGGCCGGCCAGAACTATGTCATGGAGGAGTCCCAGCCCCTATGCTTGCCTTGTTTTGAGAAGATTAAGGCGGAGAAGTGCAATACGTGCTTGAAGGTGATCAAGCCTGACGAGCAGGGGGCCAATTTGAATGGGGTGCACTTCCATGCCGATGACCGCTGTTTTGCCTGCAAGATGTGCCAGAAGCCGCTCCTGGGGGCCAAGCTTTTGTTTAAGAATCAGACTTTGTACTGCTCAGCCCCATGTTTCAGCGCTGATAAATAAAATTGTGATTGCAATTCTTATGCCAAGTATTATCAGCTGTTACATTAAGATCTGATGGTGTTAGACTTATTTTAGATATTATTATTTAAAGTTGGAATGAATTATATACATTATATGATTCAGTCCTGAAAATACCATCATATTAAGGGCTTTGTGTAATTTTCTAACAGGGTTGAATGTGGTAACAAATTGTAGTGCCTTGTACTGTGCCATTTTTATAAGAAAATTTGCAGCTATAATAGCCATAGTATTAGTAGCTATAGTACTAATGTTTTATTTTTTAACCTAATTTTTAAATAAAATTATATTCTATGTATATCGAGTTTTTATTGCCGCAAATTCGAGTTTAGCAGGTTAGGCTTTGCGCCAGTCTGTGTCAAAACAAACGCAAAACCTAACCTACTAACATCGAATTTGACATACTTACAGTGTCACCAACAATACATTTCAGTATTAACAAACGTATTTTGTTCCATAGGTGACTCTGATAAGATGAGTTTTCTAACACCCGTTACTAATACTATTTAATTTTTTCATTTAAATTGCTCTAAAATTTCAATTTTTGTAGGTGTTATGAAAAATATTCAACGACATACAGCCGTTATCGCATCCAACTAACTCGGATACATTCATTAACCTCGGCCTGACGGCCTCGGTCACGAATTTATCCTCGTTTGTTGGACACTTACTAACGGCCTGATGTCGTTAATAACTATAACAGAAAAATATCTGAAAATATAGTATATTAAGTATGGAGAACGGTAAGGAATTTTTACTGTTCGAAGACCATTGTTTGGAGGAGCGAAGCAACGACTCCAATTATTTTCTGAGAACGGTAACGCTGAACCTTCGACGTGCTTATAACACCTTTTGCAAAATCGGAATTAAAATTATACAAAAAAATATAAATTATTTACTGAGAAATGAAAACGAGCGAAATACATCAAAATGATCCAAGTGATATAGCACACATCACACATTTTGATTGTTTTTAAAAAGGCATTGGTAAGTATTTTTGCTGTTCAATTTTTAGATCGGTAAGTAATTTTGCCGTCATAGTTATATATATAGTAGGGATGTTCCGAATACTCGTATTCGTATTCGTATTCGCGAGTATTCGCTATATTTTCAATATTTGTATTCGTAATCGTATTCGCCAAAATTAACACGAATATTATACGAGTATTTGACATTAAAATTATAGAAATATAGATAAGAATTTTAATAAAAATATAAAACAGGTATTCATACATTAAATAAAACATTTTTTTTAATATTAACCATGCTATCACATTAAATAAAAAACAAAACTATTTTCCTTACTATTTCTAAAATTTGCAGCTCGTACAAAAACGATGTATTCGTATTCGTATTCGTATTCGCGAATATTCATAAGAGTATTTGTATTCGATATTCGTATTCGCGAATACGAATTTTTGTATATTGGGAACATCCCTAATATATAGGTACTGCAATGGTTTTGAGCCTACACCCTAAACTCTGCAAGCATTACCATATTAAATGGACTTTTCACATAAGCTCAGAGTGGGAGATTTTATTTGACTGCAAAGCTAAGTATTAAATTTGCTAAAAATTATCATATTTGCAATGAGATGCTATTAATTTACAAAATAATTAATGAAAGAATGAAATAAGAAGAGCTCAAGTCTCACGGCGATCTTAGTTAATTATTAATTCATTTAATAAATAGGTTTGTGCTATAAGTAATTGTCAAACCAAATGATATTTTAATAATGACAAGATGGATCGCTAAATGCAAGGGAAATGCAGCGTACAATTAAAATACAATTTACTTGAGGAAATCTAGTCAGGGTTCGAGTAAGAAAGATAAATTAAAAGCCAGAGAAGCTTACAATCATGCAAAGAGCAAATAAGACGAAGGCATTAATGCATTTAAAAGGGGTTTTAAACAAACAGGAAATACGCGAAATAACCGCTTTATTACAATACAGTGTCATGTGGACAAATAAACTTAATTAAAAAGTCGTGCAGTGAAAATTGGACACGCCATAATTAGTATTAATGTAAATAATTATTTAAGACAGTTATATTGTACATATTCTTAATATTAACTAGATTTAGTGTCAAAAGACAGTCAATTGAACATAGTTTATATCCGCTTTTTAAATTAATATCATTAGCTTTTGTTAATTACCGGAAAAAAAAGGAAGACAATTGAATAATTATTTGATATAACATGAATTTTGCACCTTGTGAATAATTAATATTTTTACCAGTTTAAAATAAGGTTACAATTTTGAAATTACACCAGTTTGTCGAGAAAATTTTTCTGTGCAAGTGACATTATTTGTGGCAAAATCCGCCACCAAAATTTGTTCAGCTCCAGAAGCAAGTGCAACATAGCCTAGTTCCGCAGCTGTTGAGGTCCGACAGCCGCGAAGAAGTTGTACCAGATGCTGCAGCCGTGTGACGAAGATATCAGCGTGTTTAGAAGCCCGAGGGGAACGTACCTGCATGCCTGCAGTAATATCCGACCCATAGGACTACGCCAGCGAGGTCAGCCAAGCCTTCGATTCCTGCCGGTACAAGATGGGAGAGGCGAGGTACTGTAAATTTTAAAATCTAAATAAGTGAGCGCCTGGAAAGTCAAGTCAACACGCGAACGAGCTTTACCTGAAACGATCTAGGCCGAATTCCTTGCCGTATCAGTATTTGCAGCAGTAAATAGGTTCAGCATCCAGATTTTGAGGTTAGGCGGAAGGTAAGTTGGATAGGACGCCGAGATAAACAAAACCATCCTATTCGCGGCCCCAAATAACAATCGCTGAAACAAAGGAGAGTTTAATGCCGGGAAATCAAATGAATTCAAATACTTACATTCGAGCTGTGACCGATTTCTGTTTTGTTTTGATTTTATTCATTTAACGCTACCGAGCAGCGGCGGCCATCTTTACATGCACTTGACCCAGATTTCGAATTTTAGATCGTGCGCACCGAAGCTTTGTTATACAGGTCCGCACTTGATAAATTTCAAAACCAAATATTTAACTCTGAACTCACCTGAGACGAGTTTTACTTTACCGAACCTGAGCTAGTGTATTATTATTATTGGCAGATAAATAAAATTGAATAAGGGCATAAAACTGTTTATTTTACCAAGTAAAGCACAGACAATTTTTAATCAACCCACTATTTGAAATTAGCACCAATCAAAAATAATAATTTGCGTGGTAACTATTTCTATATTTATTTATATTTTATACAAATCTCTAAACCATACAACCATTGCAATATATATTATGCTGGATGCTCTTCTTTATAGATTGAATTATATCTTTGAATATCCAAATTATAATTATTAAAATTGATAGCTCGTTGATACTCTTTCAGGGTGGTTTGATTATCTAGTTACTTGTTAACTACATTTTATTTTAACAATGACCTTGAATTGTGTAATGACATTAACTGTCACCTTTCACGTCAAACAATGTGCTATTAATAATCTCAATCAAATATGACAAATGTTCGTTCTATTTATATCTTATTGAGTCAATATTATACGGTAAGTATTTGATTATAATTAATTGCACTTTTTAAATTGCATCGATAGGACAAAACTACAACCCACCTTGAACTGCTTTCACTCTCTCTGTTCCAATATCACCTCCAAGACAGCACTCCTACTGATGTCAACATTCCGGATCCCTATTTATTCCTGCTGTGATGCACTGCTTACTGACAATAGCTGTCAACTTGTCAAACCCTTGGCTGCTAGCAGGAAAAATCCCATTCTAGTTCACTAGTGACACTGCTACCTTCCAGAGACTTCCTCCTTCCGACAGCTTCACGGCAAGTTTATTATCACAGCTGATCCCCAATTAATATCCTTATTTTTTTCTTGCTTCTTCTGCTTGCTTCTATCTAGTTTTACGACCTTCCAATTCTCTTCAATAACTGTTACTTTATTAATAATAATTTTTTTTATATTTCTCTAAATTTTCACCTCGCAGTTTTTGTTAAACCCTTTTTAAATGTTTTCACCAACTAACATATTAAAAAATAGAGTAATTTCTGTTTTTATTCACACCGAAAAATTATATCAAAAGGTCCTATTTTTCTATGAGTTGTTATTCTAATAATCGTAACAAAATCTACTTAACTACTATGTTCTAATTATTCCTGCCATCTATAAATTAAATTTATTTGAGTCTTACTCACTATATTATTTTAATAGAAATTACATTTGTCGATTTGTCATGTGTGATATGAGCATGTATTTACTTTATAATTTTCAAAACCCCTACAGAATACTCAAATGTAATCCCTTTCATCTTAATTTACCTCGTATTCGAATTCTTTTAATGAAACTCATTCAAACAGCCAATTCTTTTTAATATTTTCTAAACTGATTGTATTGATCTCCCAAATTCTATTTTTACATTTAATCTTCAGCCAAAACTGCTCTTAATGTACCATAAAAATATATATTAGCAGGAGAGGCCCTAGAGGCCCTTAGCTTTATTGACAATTTTTTTCCACTCTGTTCTTTAGATAGCTAATTCTTCCCAGTTCTTTACTTTCAATACTTTTAACATCTTGGAACCACTCTCTTTGCGGCCGTCCTCACCTATTCCTTCCTTCCGTGGTTTCTCTGAAGACCATTCTTGGGATTCTTTGTTCTGTCATTCTTCCTAGGTGGCCTAGCCATCGCAGTCTTGATTGCTTTACAATATTTGTTTGTTACGGTCTTAAACGGTCTCTACGACACCGCACCGGCTCATACAACAACCAAACGGCCGGCGCGGGCGATATTTGACAAAATCGGGACGAAAGTTCTCCTAGGCCGCTACCCATGCCGCAACAAGATAGGCCGGCTAAGGCATCAGTGGAGCTGGGCGGGTCCTTAACGAGATTACCAAAAGGGCAACGGCCAGAGGGTCGGTAGGTATCGATAAAAGTAAATAGGGCGCCACCAAATCTGTCTTACAACATTCCCGTAAAACTGGACCTGGACGGTTAGACGGGGCGAGAAGTACACAAATAACTATTTCGAGAAAGCCGACGACTCCCAAGCTGTAGCGACGAGTGTACCGACTTACCTTAGATTAGATTAGATTAGATTAGATTACACGACTGCCTTTTGCTGGCATGCGCACGTCAGCCCTTAGGGCTTTTTGTACTGTCGGGAGTTTTCAAGTTAGCAAGCCGACATCCGTGTCTTTTACTAGACTTGCAATGTCCCCTACTAGCTTGTGGTTGTCAATAGAGTTAAGGCTCCAATCGAGTTGGTGTCTTTTACGCTCTAATGCTGGGCATTCAAAGAGGATATGATAGGCTGTTTCATCATCCTCTTGGCATAGTCTGCAAACAGGTTCATCTCTATAGATATTGATCCTGTGCATAAATTCTCTGAATGCTCCAGTGCCTGTTAGTAGACTGACTACTTGCTTGATTCGAGTTCTGTTCAGTCTCAACAGGGTTTTGGTGGTATGTGGATTCGGAGTTTTTAGCAATCTTTTGCAGTGTGTTGCTTGATTGTAGTTTCTCCACATTAGTTGGTGTGCGGTATTGACCCATTCATTAATGGCTGAGCGGGCTTGGTTTTTCTGAATGCTTAGACCAGGTTCTGGACCGGTCATTGCATTACGGGCTGCTTCTTTTGCGAGCTTGTCCGCCTTTTCGTTTCCTTCAATACCTTGGTGACCTGGGATCCAGCATAATTTTACTGTATTTCCCTGGCTTAAGGTTTGAAGTTTGGATTTGCATTCCTTGACCAGTCTCGATGAAGTACTGAAAGCGTTTAACGCTTTCAATGCTCCCTGACTGTCTGAGAGAATGTGTATGTCTCGATTGAGCAGCTTCTTTTCTATGCTGATGTTTGCGCATACGTTAATAGCTTGTACTTCAGCCTGAAAGATGTTACAAAACTTTCCTAGACTGACTTTTTCGTTGGTTCTAGGATTGGTACTGTACACACCGGAACCTGTACCCCCTTCAAACTTAGATCCATCAGTGTAAAAAATGATATTCTTATTTGTTGGAGTTGGTAGTTGGTCCGGATTCCAACTTGTGTGTACAGTAAAGTTCTTTTCAAAGTCATAGGCTTTGATTATAAGATCAGAACCCATTTCTAATATTGGGTTGTTGATGTATGACATGATCTTGCCATGTCCTAGATTATTAGCTGTGGTCATCCAGTGACCTGTACTTTGTAATCTGTAGGCTGCCATTCTGGCTTCACCTTCCAAGAAGATCTGCAGAGGTGGCAGATTTAAAATAGCATTCAGTGCTTGTCCTGAGGTGCCTTTAAAGGCTCCAGTGATGCACCGATTAGCTAGATATTGTATTCTGCTGATTTTGAGGATCGCAGTTGCTTGTTTTATTTTGGGCCACCAGGCGATTATTCCATATGAAATTATTGGTCGAACCATGGTTTTGTACAGCCAGAGGGTCAGTTCCGGTTTGAGCCCCCACGTACTACCTATGGCTCTTTTTCCAATAACTAATGTTTGTATGCACCTGGTGATTGTTTTGTCTAAGTGGGAGTTCCAAGTTAGTTTGGAATCGATGGTTAGACCTAAGTACTTAACCTCGTTCTCCCAGTTGACATTTGTCTCAAACAGTTTTATGTTCATTCTGTTTGTGATGTTCTTTCTACGAGTGAAAGCGACGAGAGTGGCTTTGCTGGGATTAATTCTAAGATTATTCTCTAGACACCACTCTTCGGTTATCTTTAGTGCTGATTTCATTACATTGTCTACGGTTCTTTGGTATTTACCTTGAATCAGTATGACAATGTCATCAGCGTATCCTTGAGTGTAGTAGCCTTTGTTATTGAGTTGGATCAGCAGTTCATCAACTGTGAGGCACCACAGGAGTGGAGAAAGAACTCCTCCCTGTGGACATCCCCTTGTCGCCTGCACTGTCTTTTCCTTGTCAAATAACTTGACTTTTACAACTCTGGTGTTGAGCATTGCCATAGTCCATCTTATCGTGGTGTTATCGATCTGATGGTTTGTCATTGCTCTTTCAATAGAGTGGTAGGAGGTGTTGTCGAAGGCACCTTCTATGTCTAGAAATGCTCCGACTGCGTACTCCTTGTACTCCAAGGTTCTCTCAATTTTCCCCACTAGTTGGTGTAGGGCGGTTTCACATGACTTCCCTGTTTGGTAAGCATGTTGATATTTGTGAATCGGGAGTGAAGTTAGGGCTTCCTCCCTCCAGTATCTGTCTACTAATCTTTCCAACGTTTTAAGGAGGAATGACGTTAGGCTGATAGGTCTGTAAGATTTAGCTTCTGCATAGCTGCTCTTACCAGGCTTAGGGATAAATACTACTTTAGTCACTCTCCAGGATTGGGGAATGTAACCCAAGGCAAGACTTGCTTGGAACATGTCTTTGAGTGGGTTCAGCAGTATATCTATCCCTTTCTGCAGCATTACGGGTTGTATGCCGTCGTTTCCAGCAGATTTGAAAGGACTGAAGAGGCTAGTTGCCCATCTAATCCTTTCTTTGCTGACTATTCTCTTAGCTGTTTCCCAGTCTTCCCTCCTAGGGGTATGATTGGGTTCAGCCAGAGTGGGTTGTTCCACTGCTCCGGGTAGGTGAGTTTTTATCAAAAGAGATAAAGTCTCCTCTTCCGTTGTAGTGTATTCTCCGCTTTCTTTTTTAAGAGTGCCTACTGGGTTCATGGCTTGCTTTGAGATGATTTTGTGGAGTCTAGCTGTGGATCGCGTGGTCTCCACCTCCTGGCAAAACTTTTTCCAGGCTGCTATCTTAGCTGCCTTGATCTTTTTGCCATAGTCTGTGAGAGCCTTGTGATAGTTCTCCCAGTTATTTGTGGCTTTAGACCTGTTAAACAGACGTCTGACTTCTTGTCTGGTCTTTTCTAGGTCTTTATTTCACCAATTTGTGTGTTTTTTTTGCTCTTTGCTGACTTGGGTCTATTAGAGAACAGCTACTCTGAAAGGAGTCAATCATGGCCTCTTTTAACCGGTCAGCATTTGAGTCTAAAACTACTTTATTGGAAGATCTGAACTTTAGGTGTTCTATCTTCTCTTGTAGTTTTTGTTTATATAGGTCCCAGTCTGTCTTTCTTGGGTTGTAGTAAACTCTTTGGCTTACTTCCCGTTGAGACAGTTCAAAGGTTATATAATTGTGGTCAGATAGTGATGGTTTGTCTGAAACTTGCCATTTATTCACTGATTGACTAATTCTCATTGTGGTTATGGTAATATCTATAACTTCATGTCTATTAGTGTTATAAAAGGTTGGAGTGTTACCTTTATTGACTACTACTAGATTGTTAGTTAAGATAAATTCTAAAAGTGACTCACCTCTTATGTTGCAGTTGGTGCTGCCCCAAATGGTGTGGTGCGAATTTGCGTCGCAGCCTAGGATGAGGTCTAGATCGTCTTGGGAGGCAGATGATACTAGGTTCTCTAGTTCCTCGCTAGGCGGTAGGTCCCTGGAATCGGATGGAAGGTAGACGGAGCTTATAATGGCTTGGTCACAACCTTAATCGTTATTCCATTTTATTTTAATTGTGGTTATGTCTCTAGAACAGAATTCCATTAGTGGTAAACAGTCTAGATTATTTCTTATAAGTATGCATGTTCTAGGACTTGCATGATTATAAATAAGCTTACCTTTAGCACCCCCTAATCCACGGACTTGTCCCTTAACTATCCATGGCTCTTGGATCAGTGCTAAATCGATGTCATCTGCTAGCAGCTTTCTGCTTAGATTTGCAGTGGCTGCTTTGCAGTGGTGGAGGTTAATTTGCACTACTTTCAAGTTCTTCTTTCCTATCCTTGGAGCGGATAAGGAAAGTGACCTTGTTGAGGCCTAGGTGCGCTACACAGTTGATGGATGTTAGTGCTTGTTTTGCCCTGTCATCTATCATTGCTGCGAACGTTCTACCGCCATCTTCTAGTGGAGTGACGTTGAGTATTCTCCAGGTATCGGTTTGGAGATCTGCCTTCCGTTTGTTCTGTTTTCCGATCAAACGGAGAATAACCTCGGGTTTCTGTTTGTCGTACCACTTGGGGACGTTGAACACTACCCGGACGGAGTTAATAACTTTTGCCCGCTCTTTTACCTCCAGCTTGGCATTGGTCCACGGGTGCAGCTTAGGTACTTGCTCACTTAACCAGTGTTTTGTGAGTTCGTCCTTGCACGCAACCACGTATGTACCAGCTTCGAGATAGTGGCTGGTAAAGAGAGGTGTGTTCTCTTCTTCTTCCATCTGGAAGATGAGATTTATCAGACTGTCTCTGACTAGGTCACCTTGTTCCTTTGTCAGTTTGACGTCTGGATATGCAGCAGGGTAGATGGCCATCTTCACCGTAGTGGCTGCCTCAGCAAAATCAAGCTTGCTGGTGCCTGCCTTTGGTGAGGTCGGCTTGTCTACTTTCTGCCTCGGCCTCTTTTTGGCGTTTGCCGGGGAGGGAGTGGCTTCGTCAGAGCGTTGCCTCTTTTGTCCCTGGTTGGTTGCAGGTTTTTCAGATTTCGAAGCTGGGTCTGCTGCCCTCTTCTTCTCCATCTTCTGCTTTCTTTTAAAGTTTGGGTCGTACTTAATGCCCTTGGCTTCGCAGGCTCGCTTGGCGCGTTCTCTGCGTTCCTTGGCTGTAAGTTGGACCTTTTTGAGGGACACTTTGCCTAGTTTATCGGCTATGTCCGCTCCGGTTGCGGCCTTTTCCTGCTCGGAAGACTGTCCTTGACTGGAAGTCTGGACTGTCAACTCTGCAGTAGAGGCACACTGTTCCATTTCTATCTCGGTCACCGAAGTCTGAGCATCAGTGGTCGGAAGCGGTGATGACTCCATCAGTGTGTCGTCTTCACCCTGTGAAAAAGCAGTTGTTAAATCCATACAAGTGAGTATTTAATTCAACTGTAAGAGGTTTGGCTAAATACTTCTGGAGGGAGCCTGGTATCCAGAAGACTCCGTTCATGACGCATATTATAAGCCCCTGCGCCTACACCTGCTGGTGCTCTGCTTTGCACGGGTCGCATAACACATTCGAAAAGGGGATTTTGGAACCAGAAAGGCTGATCTTCTAGACAGCCATGCATCTTTTGAGCCTGGTCCCCCGCCGTGAGATTTAGGATTTTTATTGAGGTTTTCTCCTCTTGGTCCGGGCGGTGAAGCCAAGACCCCCAGCACAGATATCTCCCGTAATACATGCCTACAGCAGAGATATCCATGTATGGTATAACGGCAATGACGTGACCAGAGGTTCGTCTTTGCCGGCATCGTTATCCCAAGTGCAGACCCTTAGTCACGACACGACAGCTGGGCTTGGGGGATGTTTATCGACTTCCCAGTCTAGATCCGCGGGGTTCAGTCTCAACGGGGCCACCACGAGAAGGATGCAATCGCTAGGATCGCATATCACTGATCGTTGCCAGTGATACCCTGCGGTCTTCCTTGTTGTCAGGCGGGAGGTGCAAGACCTGATCAACTTGGCTGCACTGCCTCGGCATGAATCTTCACAGCGTTTATAGCCGTTCAGTTCAGCTGGCAATGCTCGACCCCGACTTACCTTAGATGGCTCTAAACTGCTTTCCAGGTTTCACCTTACATTTATCTGCACAAAGAATATCATAACCCTGAAAATTAGCATGCAATCGGCACAAAGAAAACAACAGGCAATTTAAACAAACCGGTATATTGGTCTGCGCACACATAAACAAACTTGGTAAACAAAAAGGTAAAAAGGGTTTCCACAACAAACATTATTAAATACGTAAAAAGGGGCTTTCACAGCAAACATTAATGTTCAAATCGTAAACAAAGGTTTTCATAACTAAACGTCACGCACAAAACTGTAAATCAAGCGACACTGAGCAGTAATAATACGTTAACAGAAATTCTTAAATGAAGTGCTTAATTAGCACCCGGATTAGTGATTGAATTGGTGCATCTTAACTGTACTAAAGCAACTGCATAAACGAGAATTTGAATCGGTACGTTACTGTTACATTAATAGGAAATTGGTATCGAAAATTATCTAATTAAATCTACACAAATACTCTAACATCGCCTGATATATTGCGCTACAATGTAAATTGCTAAATAAGTCGGTAACTTTTTAATGGTGATCAGATATGACTGTTCGTGCAAAAAAAGTATGATAAAAAATTATTTAAATTTAGTATGGCTATGGAATACTTCCTAATTTATGAATGCAACTATAAATAACTTAAAAATCAAATGTCAAGTTTGTCATATTTAAGTGTAAACGTAGCTGCATTCATAAATTAGGAACTCTCCCATAGCCATACTAGATGCAAATAATTTTTGATCATACTATATTTACCGTGTCTTCCAAAAAAAAAGAAAAATAACTCATTCGCAGCATGCCGTAACTTTAGACATACCCATTGATTCAAATGAACTACCAAGTCATAGAAAACTAAATTACATTTCGAACTTGAATTATTTGCCTAAACATATACAAAACATTTAGCGAAAACAATTTTTATTGACCGTTATGATTATTACACCCGTTGTTGTGTACATGCCATCTTATTTTCCTTTTTGTGTGATACAAGTAAACTTAATGCAGTGCTGTCACAGTGACAGATGTGTTTATAAACAAATTGCAATCTGACATTTACCTACAGACTTAAGTTAAAACATGACTAGATTTTCTATCTTTCTCTCCAAGGCCTCCCTAAATGAGTTTTTTTGGAACACACGATATTAATCCTTAATTTCAGCAGTAGATCTTTTGTATTGAAGTAGCCTTTATTCCGTGGTGTAGATCATATGTGTAATAATAATATTGTAATGGCGGACTTGACTGGAACCTCAATAAATGTACATTCAATTGTTAAATCTCTAATAAGCGATTATAAAAGCTAATTCATTGTTTAATCAATTCGGTAAATACCTGTTATCGGTTAATACTAAATTCTAGTAAAAATTAATATTGTGATTGAAGAATTTTACCTAAACGTATTTGTTTCAGCTTTTTATTAACGATGGAGATCAAAGCAGAACCAGTACATTGCAGTTTTCCAGATGTACGTGCAAAAGAAGAAAATTTAGAAGTTGTAAATGCATTTATCAAGCAAGAAACCGATGATGACTGTCAAGTGATACACGAGGAAAATTTAAGAAATATGAAGGTAGAATGCGACTTCAAAAGAGAGTTTCCCGATGTAGTTCATGAGGACATGAATTTCATAGCGGGTAATTCTACTGAAGCGCTACATGAAAAACTTTTCGCATATAACCACACTAAACTCCATACTGAATTAAAAACTCTGAAAGAGAAAAAACCATATCCTGATATTTGTCTATCTAAAGGAACACACAAACCAAACTTGAAGCTTCGCATAGTATCTTTGAAGAAAGGTAAACCTAATATATCCAATGAAACAATGAAACTGGCTACCGCAGGTTATGTAGTAGCTACACTGTACATGTGCAATATGTGCGGCTTTGAAGGAACTTCTAAGCAGAACTTGTATGAGCACATGAATCTTCACACAGGGAAGAAGCCATACAAGTGCATCCTATGTGGTTTTGAAACGGCTCTAATGGGTCATTTAAAATTTCATCTTAAAACTCATGCATATGGAACTGTATACAAGTCCAATGGGTATGAATTTAAGGAGGATCCGCGACAAGGCTTCAATTATCCTGTGAATGTTAGTACTGCAAATCGTTCCTACGAATGTGACGTGTGTGAATTTAAAACGTCATTTGAAAGTGCCTTTGATTGCCATATATGTATTAGGCCACGTAAAAGAAAAATTCAAAAGATAAATTGTAGATTAATAAAGATTGCATGCAAAAAATCTAGCCAGAAACAGAAAATCGATTGTAGCGTTGTAAGTAATAATTTTGGTGGGTAATTACGAAAGTTAATATACTTATCTAAGTTAGATTTAGTATGCTTATCTTAAAGTGTAAATATTATGTTTAAGTTGCAAAGAGAATAATCGCAGGATCAATCTCTACATGTCCGTAATATTAGGTCACAACATTTACCTATTGTGCATCTTTTGAACACATTGTAAATAACCATGGAAGCAATAAAAAATTATCCAAACTAATATGTATGCGGAAGTTATTATATAGGTACATGTTATTAGTCCCCATTTGTCGATGCAGTTGAAGAAAGGTGTGAGTTGTATAATTAAAAAAAAAATTAACGGGTGATTTTAGTATAATTTACTTAGATGTAAATTAATTTTATAACAGAAATCTCAAAAATATACAGACTTGTGCATATAAATAATAAATTGGTGAACCAACAAGAAATACAAACGTTAGTAGAAGTTTAATTGATTGGGTGGTATCAAATGCCTAACATTTGCAAGTTGGTGTATCTAACACACCTAAAATAAATGACCATTCTACAGTAAACATTAAAGTCACTATTGCTCAAAAACAAAGTAGATCTAATAACGTGATCAAATATTAATAATTAAACTATAAATTTAATAAATGATGTATTGAGACAACAAGGTTAGTAATTGCAATGTACAACTATTAATGATTTCTCAAAACAAGCATTCTACAGTTGAAAATATGGTAACTAATCTAATTTCTATACTAAAATTTGAATAAAGCACTATCAAATTCTGTAGTATAACCAAGATGTACGAAAAAGAACTATTGAAAGAGATTAAGTTTATGAAAGGGTTAAAACTTCAATAATTATTTAGTTAATAGTATCACTGATAGGTATACTAGATAACATTGAAATTGTGTATAATATTATTCAAACAATAAGTAAACCTATATATAGTTCCTTATCAAAATTTAAAGATATTGGTTTGAGTGACCTTTGTAATGAGCCGATTCGTGTCACCCTATATATGTCATATTTGGGTATTTAACCATATTCTGCTACTAATAAAACTGAACCGTATTCATCATTATGTATCAATTATTTTAAAACGCATTGTCAGTTTCACGCGTCAAAGTGAATGCGCCAAGACAGCTGAACGAAGCAGTATAGTTAAAAATAGAACAAAGCCAGCGGGGCGTGAATGATCGCGCGGACAGTCGCTCTTGATTAAACGACCGAAGCGTACGCCCAAGACCCAAAGGAAGTTACGCATGTAAATTAAGTGTCTAAAAAAAGTGACTGTGGATCTACACCTACTGCATCGCAAGCTGAAGTGCAGTTTTCGAGAGTGAACCATCACCTTGGAAGCAACCCTGATGTCTTGCAGTCGACACAGCGAGAAGAATTTTGGCTTCAAAGGACCACACAGCGCTGACCCGCAATCCTCTGGTAGAAATATTAAAGCCAGGTTACTTACTATAATTAAATACTTCCATTTACTGTAGGAACCAGTGAAATTGAGGAAACCGGAAGTTATAGCGAATGACACAATCTTGCGAGATCTGGGAAAGCGCGCGAAGTGAATACAGCTTGGCGTTACTGCTGATTCAAACCTCCTTGGTACACGCTCAAACGTCTACATCAGCAAATAGCTACACGTGCGTTCTGGAAATAACCAGGTGTTTCTCTTACAGATTATATATCTTTTTATATAAACTGTTGGGTTTTATTGTTGGCAGTGTTTGCATGCACAATTTCAGTATTCTGGGTGACAACAAGCAGTCCAACCAGAGCAATATTGATTTACCCTAAGCCATTCTGAGATTTAAATCGAGTTTTATGTTTATGCGACTGTTTAAATTAGCAAGTCCAGGGCAATATAAATTAATAGTACAGTGTGAGCGCAATTGCCTGGGGATTGTATTGTAAGCAACACATTGTACGAATTGGTATTAAAAATTACTGGTAAGAAATATTCCTAGAACTGATTCTACCAGTAGCTTGGCTCAATAATCCCAAAAATTTTATAAGTAATAATTTTCAGCAAATGACAAATAACAACAATGAGCCATTAAAATAAAAGCATCATGCTCTTTCGTAAAAACCATCTTATTACAAATGCTGTAAGAAAAATGAAATAAAATAACTCAATATTCTAACCTATAAAACATATCTGTCAAAACATGTAACCAGAAAGTTGGGGTGATACACCTGCATGAAACATAAAAGCAAAAAATTACTAGGATTTAATTCAAAATTTCTCGCTCTTTCCTCAATTTTTAGTAATCACGATGTACAGTAGAGTATAAGGCTAGGTAAAGAAGCAGCATTTCACCTTCGAATAGGTAATGGCAATTAGTAATACCAGAGTTGCTTAACGTTTCATTAAATTAGGATATAGTAGAAACTGCTTACAAAATTATAGGTCATGTATTCTTGCATTTAATAAACTTGTCGCTTAAAATGAGGCAATTTCTGATCAATTTACAAAACGGGTTCCAAAAAATCATGTTATGTTAGCTCCTAACTATAGTCTAATTAATTCATTGCACAGTATTTTGACGAAAACATCTTCATGACAAACCAAGCTGGCTTTCGAGCTGCCCACTCTTGCGAATCGTGTTACAGGTAAAATGGTAACTACTACACAAAAATCAGGCAGCAGGTTTAGTTCGCAAATTTTAATAAGACAAATCGGTAACACGCAACCGCAATTTGCCCTCAACGGCATAATGTTCTTGTAACAAAGTTTTGCCAGCTTAACTCGTCAGGAAGGGAGTGGTTCAATTTGATACTCGTTAATTAGGTCGATGACTTGGTAAATTAGGTAAAGATGTTAATAAAATAGGCGCCAGTCCTTAAAATCTCTTTGAAAACTGCTCCCTGAAAGTATGAAATGGGGACCAATCTTTTGGCTCGGTGACAGCGATATGCGCCAGCCCAGACTAGTGCCTCCACGGACTTACCTTATGATCTTGCAGTAGCTCAAACTCTTTACACAAACAAATACCATGTCAAGGTGTCGCGTGCAATCACCATAAAGTAAAAGGAAGAACTTGCTTAACATGGTGATATTGACTTTGGGTATATACACTGTGGTTTTTAAAATCTCGTTACAACACATATTGTTTCCAGCGTTTTTTCATGAGTGTTTAACATTTGGTTAACATTTTAAATAAACTAATTTCATAGTTGCCTCTGCGACAACAAAAAAAAAGGTTATTTCTACACTTATATGACGTTATAAGGGGTTCACATATTGCTAAAGGCAACAGTTAATGACTCTTGTCAAACGTTAGATATAGGTTACTTACTACTTGAAAAAGTAAAGTTTATGACAAAATCACGACGTTGTAAGGTGTTCTTGAAGAGCGCAAATCCCTAGTTAACTGATCGCAGCACTTTACACTATAGTATCGGAATTAGCATTTAACTATAACAACACAATACCTTCTAGAATCCTGGCAGCCGTTTTAATGATGTCCACCGAGTACCTGTTACTAACTGCACATTCGCTTGTTGCCGGAAAACCTCGACTAGCTTGCAGCGAAATTCGGAATAAATCGATAGCAGCGGGATCAAGAGTCTTACGAACAGGGAATGACTTCCAACCAGGGTATCGCCGTTAAATCCCCAAGAAGAGAACGAAATGCGTGCAATATATAACACGAGTTTTCGGCAAGCACACTTTCTCTAATAAAATTCGGGCACTATGGAAGTTCCAGCTTGTTCCGCTTAAAGCGATGAGACTGTATGGAAACTCACGGCCACTCTAGTGTACAACGCAGACGTTCAGCATTGTTATCACCCCTACGCGGAAATGTTCGCGTTAATTAATTTGACAATCACTTATTTTGCCCAACGTACTTCTACTAACTACCTGCAAGAAAACGAGCGCTCCTAGAAGCCGAAGAGAATGGTACAAAACATCGTACAAGGCTGCACATACTGCAAATGCTGCCCTAAACGCGCCATCTTGCGTTCAGAGCCGCAGAATTCTGAACACAGTTGGTTTGCCTAAGATGCTCTCGTAAAAACTAATTTGAAGACTTGATTCCATATAAACTCGAATTCGAGAAGGAAGAGTAGGTAACGTTAGATGATTGCATCGCTATTGGTGCATTGTGACACCTTAATGGTTTGACAACATAACATTGGCGATACCCCGCACGGTTTCAACACGATCAGCAAAAACTACCAACGCCTCACTCTCAGACCTGAAAGCTTACTCAACTTTCATACGTGTGCATTGGTTGCCTCATTAGGATTTACGGAGACTTTAATGTCCTATTTAATAGATCTTTTGTGTCTTAGCGACGCAGGGAACTTAAATAACAAAGGGATCGATGGTTTGATTTCATAGAATCGCACCTACGATAATAAAACTTTCCCAAATGCATCCTGCAATGTGCTTGCAATTACGTCACTTGATATTCGATATTTTGGGGAAACGGAATGCTTAATAACTCCCTATCGCCTGCTATATTAAGACAAAGCGCAGTCAGTTTGTTCGAAATTGCGGCCTAAGGAAAGGTCCAGGGCCATCTTTACCTCATTTATGCCTTGCTGTAATCGGAACTTATGCCGTATTGCGCTAGTACGATAAATTCCCCTAACAATCGACGCGACACTTCTTTGTTGTAAGCTTGAAAGAAATGATTGATGAAAAGAAATATATAGTAGCTGTGTTTTTTATTTAAATCGAGAATTTGAAACTGTTGATTAGTTAATATTAATACAAAAACTGGAAGATGTTCAATTAAAAGGCAGTGTTCTAAAATTGTCAGAAAATTATATAAACAAACTGAAATTTACTATTCGCCATCAATAACAAATGAAGTAAACAGTGGAGTATTTCAAGGAAGTATTTTGGGTCCACTACCTTATTTGGTTTAGAATTATCAATATTATCCATGTGATTTATTGAGAAAGAATATGGCCTGCGACGCGGCGGGTCAGGGCCGTCGAAATATCTCTTTCCGAAACTTAGTCATGTGGCACATCATTAACGGCGTACGGGGTGATGTGGTTAACATCCCGCCTTCGACGACTGCCTTACTTTCCCTACTTCTCCAACTGTGGTTTCGGTACTCAATTTTTTTTAAACGAGTGAGTGGGCTGCCCGCCAGTTGCCAGGTATGGGGATTGAACCCCGTACTGTGTCACCGCAGCCGAGCTCCCTAACCTCTCGGCACACTGGCTTGGTGAACTTTAGTAATTACCTAAAATTAAATAAATTGAATGTAGCAAAAACCAAAGCAATGTTGATAACAGCATGAAAAGTATTTAAGGAAGTAAATATTAATAATTTTAGATTAAGTGTTCTGGCAAGTCGGTGTCCAAGGTACCTGGTATAGAGTGACTCGAATAATTCTTAGATGTAACAACTATACACCGATAAGAGATATGCTGATTGTATTTTAGTGGCTAGCAATTGAATATAGTATATGTGCGAGCTATGACATTTATCTACAAAACTATCATGGCTATGTACCCAAATATTTAAAAAAATTATTAGATATAGCAACCGAAGACATGGACACAGTACAAAACAAGAAAATTAATTGTATGTCTTCTTCTTCTTATGCCTATCCGTTATCGTTCTGTAGTTGTAGTGTTGAACCAATTTCTTAAGTTTCTCAGCCAGGAGATTCTGCTTCTACCAGGCC